>JBCEWB010098282.1:0-12224 GCA_039654565.1 Peronia peronii
TCTATCTATCTATCTATCTATCTATCTATCTATCTATCTATCTATCTATCTATCTATCTGTCTATCTATCTATCTTTAAATCTGTAGATTTGGGTACCGATATAATTTTTCGAACTTACTCAGATTGAGAGGAAAAAAGTAAAGGGAATTAAAAACTAAAATAACTTTGTTTTGACGATCACGTAGATGGCAGGGGAAGCAATCCATGTAAAGAAGACGGGAGCAAGAGAGCATACCCCAACCCACGATACAAAGAGGAGCATAGTTCAAATTAACAAAGACAAAAATTAGACCTTTAAAGAAATGTCTAAAAGTATTGATGAAAAGACCCGCTAATGATGTTGTCCTTAAAAAATAATTATTATTATTATCATAAAAATAAATTAAAAAAGCACGACAAGACGATCAATACTTTTGCGGCCTTGAAAGAAAAAAACAAACAAACAAACAAAACATTATTTACCGTCATGTTACTATTAAACTTGAGGAGGAAGAAAAGTCCACCTAATCAGAGAATTTAGAAAAACACAGAGTAAATCATTCAAAATGTATGTCATCTCCTCAGTTTACTATGAATATTCTAGCCGTTTGAACCGTGGGGAGAAAATTAGCTTAGTTTGCAGTCTTTGTTTTAATTGCCAGTTTTGGGACTTCTAGTATCTTTCTTTCTTTTTTTTCTCTCTTTCTCTTTCTTTCTATCTTTCTGTATGTCTGTCTACTAGTCTTCTTTTTTATTTTTTTTTTAATTGTCTTTTTTTTTTTTTCTTGTTTTCTTTTTTTTTTTTTAATTTGAAGTTTTTTTCCTGTCTTCTCTTTTTTTTCCTTCGCATGATACTATTAAAATTTGTGGATACTTAATGCGCACTTTAGGCGTTTTGGAAGTGTAAAGTGGATCGAGTGGTTGTTCTTGCTCGAATACAATCATAGGGGTGTGTGTGAAGCCGCTATAAATTTCACTGCAGTGATAAAATTGGTATTCGTGAGTCACTGTTACTTTCTGGTGTTGATTGTGGTTCATCATTTGATTCATAATTGATTTTTCCTTTCACTTTAAATGCCCCCAGCTCGACATCCTTTATAGATAAAAAAGAAAAGTTTCAGCAGACTTGCCCTGTCCCAAACTTATTTTTTTATAAAAAGAGGGCATGCTGGCCATGTGGCCAAACTATGACATGGCTCCTTAGCTCTGGCGTGTGTTTCAGATCATACAGAAAGAAGCATATAACTTGGTTAAATTATATCTAAAATTGTATAGAGATCTTGTAGTCTTGTCCATAAATTTAGAATCTGAAGCCATTGGTCTAGAATTGCAATAACATTATTTAAATGTACGACATAGTTTATTTTACGTTCACTCTAACCATTACCCTAGAAAAGAAAATTTAAAAAAAAAAAAACGGAGTCATGTCCGGGGTGGTGGATGTCAAGTCACAGTTAAAATCGCATGGATTACTTTAATCATGTGATGTTTTGGACTGACCAAGTAAAACATCCCTCTATTCTTTATGAAACAGTCTGGCAAGATGGTCAGAATATTCACTCAGTTAAACAAAAGGGCTTGCTACAGTTGTGGAATAAAAGGGCTTGGAAATGAGACTGGGTTCAGAAAATATTTGCTCTGCTCTACAGAGGAATATCTGTGGGCAACAGAGGGAAAGGGGGGGGGGGGTAGGAAGGGAGTGAAGAGAGCCAGCAAATGGAGATACTGCAAAACTGTCAACAATTCAGAACAAACAATAATGTACAATGTTATGTAAAGCTATGTCCGCCGCTGATACTTGACAACATTTATCCCTAAATACGCATCACATCGATTCCTACTTTAAGTCTTTCCATGACTGACTATTACCATAGCAAAACCTTTATAATATTAATGAAGTCCACTGTTAAACAGATGTGAAGATCGGAGGCAATCACACAACTTCATACGTTCATCCCCGTCCTATCACTCCGATAAACAGGACTGTTTCCTCTAAAGACGTAACGATACTATATGACAAAGAAATTATCATTGAAACAGTGCCACAGAAAGAATTTATTTCGTTTTAAAACTTTACTTTCTATGTATTCGCTGAATAATTTCACATAATCTGTTTAGCAACGTTAACAGCTTTAGTAATTTACACGTAGTACAAAAAGTTACTACTCAGGTCAGGACAATCTAGATAAGATAGGGACAAGCATTTCCTGACGTCCTTCCTTTAATTTCTCAAACTGGGATTACCGAGTCTTGAGCGATCGAACTCTTTGTAGTCCGCCAAATTAAATTTTCAGTGTGGTAACTTAAAACTCCTCACACGAGCTAGAAGTTGTTTTACTCTACCAGTTAAACATTGGTTGGTTAAATAAACACTTTGAATTGTCTGGGTAGGAGTTTTTTTGTTATTACTATTATTTAAACAGTGTGACTATCAACTAGTATAAACCGATTCCACGCAGTATCTAATACTCTTAGAGCTAAAGCAGACCAGGACGCTGAATACCAAATCGAAAAGCTGTACCAAACCAAAGTGGGCGTTGCCCTAGGAGTTTTCCAGTGTTAAAATGAAGTCTTAATTCTGAATCCCAGACCAGGTGGTTAGTGTCCAGAATTGACATTATGTAAATGTGTTGGTAGCGCAGGCTCTGGTTTTTATCACGCTATTGGACAGGCGGGGCTGGGTGTTCGGGTTTTGTGACAGAAGCGCTTGGCAAAATGTTTGTGCAGACAACCATCTAGTCATTCAGATTTCAGAATGAATCAAGAAGTTCTACTTTTTAGTACATATTATAGGTGCTATAATATATTTATATATATAAATATTTGAATAGAGCAAAACGTGGGCTTGGCAGATTTCTCAGAAAGTGCATGTCGGTATATCTGTCCATTTGCTTTCAATGCATTAATCGTAAAGAAATGAATTACCACCCTCCTTGCTTTCATTTTTTTTGTATATTTTTCTGTTCACTGTTTGATTTTTTAGCAGGTTACATTGTTACCGAATCCGTAAACGTCACAAAAAACGTTTAAATAGTTGTTTTGTTTTGCTGACTTTTTGGGAGAGGAAATGTTGAGGGTTAAAGATTGACCAAAGCAGAGTTGATATTTCAGATAACTATAATCTTCAGGCGAGAGACCAAACCTTTAAAAAGCGTTATCCAAAAAAAGTACTATTTCAAGGCTGACGATCGTTAAAAACTCGTCACAAGATATCTGATTTCTTTTCTATCCGCTGATAAGTTCAAGAGACACCGACTTTATCCTTACTGGACATGTATGACATCTAGTTGTAGGTCTCAAGAGGGCTTTTGCCAGAAGAAAAGCCCTCCAACATTCCAGCTTCACAAACAGGTCAACAGACAACCTACTCAATAATAGTAAAACGCTGAAGGAGATTCCATTTAATCATCAGTTCCTATTTTGAGTATTTCACAAGATGCCTTTTTGCACGCAGAAGGTATTTTGCTAGAAACATGTAATAGCATTGCTTGTGTCTTTTGTATGCCTTCATGAAATATACATACGTAGATAAAGAGCCATAACATTTTAAAATGTTTTATCAACGTCAGAAAAACCTCTTATACATGATCAGAACACATTTTGGGATAATGGAATTTCTTCAAGGCTGAGAACAGATTAAAAAGCCATGTTGGCTAGTATATGGCGGCCCGGCGGTACAGTGATTCAAATGTTCAGAGAACGACTCATTGATCTTGTATTCTGATAGAGGACCTAACACGAAAATAACAGCAAAAGTTCTTCAGAAACCATCCTTAGGACTACCAAGGGATTAAAAATCAATGAGGTCTTAAGGAAAGTTCAGACCAAAAGCTTCTTATTTTTTGCAGTGTTAAATTATCGAGGATGTAGCAGTAATAGCCAGGAAGCCGAAATAAGCAGCTGCGAGAGAGTTTTAAAGACCAGCATTTTGCTACCCCTGGGACACTTTGGTGTCAACTAATGAAAGGATTTGAGTGATGCACTCAGGTCAGAGAGATTTTTGGGACCAGCGAAGTGTGGCTATCACCATATCTGTCAGGCGGTGGTGACTGAGAGAGGAGAAAGGGATCAAAATGATAAAACCATTAGGATGGTTTTTTGAAACTTGTACTTTTGCAGAAGTCCATAGAAATACAGAAAAATAGAAAAAGTGCATGTGGTTGTTGGGGAAAGATCAGTGGTATTTGTTACTGTCATAAATCTTCACGTCAGTGGCATTAATGAAAATATCATTATTCACCATCCAGTCTGTGGTTCTTATGGACTGAAAAAAAAAAAAAGAGATTGTGGGTAGAGTATGGAGGTTGGCACACAATGCCAGCAATCTCTTCTCGGATTTGAGGAGGACGTCTTGCCAAGTTTCAAAAGATACCCGTTATGTACATTGAAGTCTGATTTTAAAGTTTGCTTACAGCTATTTCTTTCTTTTTTTCTCTCTCTCTTTCTTTCTTTCTTTCTTCCTTTCTTTCTTTTTTCTTCCCTTTGTCTTTCTTTCTTTCTCTCTTTCTCCCCCTCTTTCTTTCTCTTTCTTTCTCTTTTTGTTTTCCTTGTATTTCATCTGTCTTCCTCGTTACGTTTTCCATTTCTCAAGTTTTGGCACATACATGATACTTTTGTGAAATTTTGCATATATATTATTCGCTTCGTAACATATATGCTGGTGTTTTCTTTTTAGATCAGATATCATGTAAAAAAGCTTTGAAGTGAAGTCAAACATGACACTAAAGTCAGAAATTAAGAAGAAAAGAAAAGTAAGTCAGCTTCGAACAATGAGTGTCCAGTTCTTCTAGCCATCCAATGTTCAACGTCCAGCTTGCGCTTGCAATCGTGGAGAAGTTTTAGTAAACAACAACAAGCAAATAAAGCCAAAACAGTTCACTCTACACAATCAAATTTGGTGTTTGAGGGGATTCAGCCTTTTAGGGATGCTCTATAAACAAACTGGAGGGCCAACGAAACCCGTCAAGTTCTGTCAACAAAAGAGGACCACAATGATCTACTCCCACGCAAAGAAGATTCCCTTTGTGACGGTCGCTCCAAAAGATATTCTATTGATATCTCCGAGGGGTTCCACTGATCTCACCTTTTGCGTCTTAGCATTAAATTAGACAATATATATAAAATCTAACAGCATGACAGAGTATCCTTTTTCAACCGCTCCTTTCGGCTGAAATATAGATGCTATTGCCAGTCAAGCGCAGACCATACTCAGGAATACGCCTCTCCAGCATCAGGACATGACAGTCATCAGGGGTTCCCAGTCCGTGGATCGCAACCCTCAAGAAAGTTGTAATGTCTTGGTAGGGGGATCGCATAACCTTGCAGATAAGGCTTGGGATAAGTATTTATTTCAATTCATCAGTTACATTTTTTTACGCTTTTACATTTTTTTGGTTGCTCCTTTGTTTCAGTGGAAAAAAAATGTTAACATCGGTTCCATGTCATAAGATGCCATTGGGGCTGGGTGCACGCATGCCTGTGAGTATGTGTGCTTGTGTGCACGTGTATCTGTGTCTACAAGTGCAGTCACAGAAAATGAAATGTAAATCAAACTGCTGACAGTAGAGGGTTGCGTGGGGTTCAAGCTTTTGGGTAAGGGGTCACGAGTGCAAAACTTGAAATTTGATGGGGAGTGTTTGAATACTACATCATTGTTTTAAAAAAATCTTCACAAAATCATACGTGAGTTTCCTTCAAGATCAACAGAAAATAACAATATTCTCGTTTAATCCAAACGGATGATGCAAACTACACGAATAGGAGATACCATATCAATTCCAGATCCAAAAAACGACGACGTTATGGGACTAATCTTTTCAGTGACAACAAAAACATAAACAAGTTCTCCATCAGCAACAGATAGGCTTACTGCTATCATATTTTTTTACGTTCTTCAACATCCCATCTTAATCAGAGTTCACTAATTATAGCGCCCGCCGTTACAACAATGAAGTAGACTATTTATATTTTGTTGAACACCTCGATAAACAAGGAATGTTTCCGTTTGTTTCTCTAGGGCTAGAGGACGCTGCCTACAACATCTATGTCTGCTAAGCCTTTCGTAATTCGTATCATTATGAAAATGAGACGAAAAATCGGGTTTAGACAAATGTTCTACAACAAAAACTGTCTATTTCATTTCTCTTCGTCACGTTTCATCTCTTTGTTATCGCCACTTATTTTATTTTGTTCTTTCAAGAAATATTGTGTCAAAAAAGATGAACGATAAAGTTTCGTTTACTCAGATTTAATCTGAGATTTCAGGTGATGCAATGTAACAACATCCCTGATATTTAGGCATACAAAATCTCAATAAATTTAGCAGTTGCTATTTTGATATTTTAAATCAGAAGTATTATCTTATGAAAAAAATGAGTTCGTGAACTGCAGCAGTCTCCCGCCACAAGGTTTCCTTCGCAATTCGTCATACACTCATAAAACAACTTTTAAAAAAAATACGTATCTTAACTTGATGTTCTGCTGAATTTTGTTCTCTTTTTGAAACGTTCGTCCTCTAATATTTATCATGATCGAGATTATGCCATTTCATAACTTATGTAAGACAGCAGTAGATCTGGCCCATTGTGAGAGACTGATCAATGTGATATCATCGTGCAAATCGAGACTATCTGATCACAATATATTCTCGTCATGACGGCAATGGAGAAGCAAATGAAAGGAGAGAATACTGACATGTTCAACCCAAAATTTCAAAACTTAAACCTTAATAAAACAACTTCCTTGAGAACTATTGTGCAAGATTGACCGAAAATCACATTTCTTCCCTGTTCCCTTTCTTCTTATAAATTACGTTCTTTCGTTTCACATGCTTCTTGAAACCCGCAAGAAGAGATTGTGGGTGGCCATACTTTTTATCTGTTCAAAAACTCTGTTGTTGCAGCAACAAAGCTCATCGGCTTCCTTGCAGAAAAGAGAAATAGCGAGGAATGGTGAAAATAATACTCTGATCCCGTCACTTTCCAAGCAATGGCTTGTTTTGATTCTCATCTTTAGCTATAGATTCTCAGTCTTTTCTGATTTTTTTTCTGTAAAGAATAAAATGCGGTGCGTAGGAAGACTGTTTCAATAAACGCAATATATATATTGTAATATATACGTATATATATATAACGCAATATATATGTATATATATATATATATTATATATATACATATATATATATACATATATACATATACATATATATACATATATACATATACATATATATATATTCATTTTTAATTTTAAAATGATACGAACGAATTGCTGCTTGGAATTTCAATATTTCTACCAAGCTGTTTGTTCATAATATGTAAAATACTATTTAGACTTAATGACACAATGAGACAAGAGTCTTGCTGTGGTAGCGAAATTTATTTGGAAGGCAATTCCAGTGGAAAGCAGTATGATGACGTCTACAGGCAATAATATCTCATTTCCATGAATCTGAAATCACGGCGAAATAGATGTAGGAAGTCACACTCAATAAGCCCAGCTGGAGCAGGTATGTCGAGAAAGTTGAGAACCTCTATTTCTACCATGTTTCTCCTGACACTTTCCACTCCAATCAGTGTCTCTTTCTCTGACATGTCACTGGCAGCGTTAGTGACCTCTTGGAAACCTCAAACAATTTTTATATTCTTTTTTTCAATTTGTACTTGAGCTCTCAATGTCTGTTTAGAGAATCAGATGTGAAAAAAGACACATTTAAGTTAGAAACTCTTTGTGTATTAAAACATGACAAGATGGTGACGTTACATTTTTGTGAGATAGACTGTAAAGTTTTTAACATTTTCTAGAAACCTGTCTCCAAATGGTATTTTGTGTTGAAAAAAAAAAACGGAGGATCGATGACTTTTTCTTAATTAACTAAGCTTCTGTTTGCTCAGAGTTTCTGTATTTTCCTGATAGAAAATTATTTGTGGAGCTGACGTTGACAGATACCATATTGCTTGAATGGAAATTGCATTCCGGTGAGTGTCAGTTTTGAAAATGGATATTCATGAAACAAACGATATTTAAAAGGAAAAAAAAAACGTTTTATAATGCGACATTCTGGACCGCTTTCTGGATGTTCTGACGACTTCAACATTTGTGAAAGGCATCTCCACGATGAATTAACTCTTGTTGGCAAAATGCCCGCCATTTCGATCCATATCTGGTTTATATTGAATCTGTTTTACCATTATATGGTCCTAAAAGCTGGTGTTAAACGTGTTTATTGCTGCTTTATCTGAAAGCACACTAATCTCATCAAAATTGCGACTAATTATCTGTTCTCAGCTATTTGAAGCGATTCTGTATTGCACTTCTAGCTTAGCTAAAGAGGCAAGATAAAATGCTCTCTATTGATCTATGTTAGATCTAATGGGGCGAAACAGAACACAATCACAAGCCAGCAGTGAAGGCCATTCATAGAAACAACGTATTCATCAATGTCTATTCCTACGTTCAATGAAAGCGCTATTTCCATAGACCGGAATCAGTGCCAACGCCCTCGGAACAAGATTTGGAGGTTGAGATAATAGGCAGTTCCGGTTCCTATGTGGCCAGAGGTCATCGTAAGTCATTATTATAACCTCTAGAATGCTAAGGCTTGAATAAATAATTATAGTATTGGTAATCGATACAGATCGCTATTACACTATATTATACATAACAGTAATATATAGCTCTACAATACTAAATGTGGAATAATAATTATAGTTTTGATGATCTATACAGATTGTTATTACATAATATATTTTACTATATATTGTATGTAATATGTTATTATACATATACATCATTTATTCATTTTGGCTCGGGACTCTTCATTGGAATCCTTGACGAAATCTCACTGGAATACCAGATATAATATTGCTTAAGATGGCTCTCAAAGTGCCGCAGGCTTAGAACTTGTTCACAAAGGCTGTGAAAACCAACACCTCCGGTTTGAATAGAATAGAATAGAATAGAAATGTATGAATATTGCTCTCTCTCTCTCTCTCTCTCTCTCTCTCTCTCTCTTTCTCTCTCTCTCTATCTCTCTCCCGGGGAATCAACGACCTTTGTATTATGTCATAGAGCGATAAAACCCTAAAAGGTAAAAAGAGTGGCCTACTGAAAATTCGCCCTGGCAACATAATGAGATCTAGAGATTTGATATCCCCCCACCCCCCACCCATTCCTCCCCCCTCCGGATAAAAACCACCTAAATTCGAATAATAAAAGGACATGGGGCTAGACATAAAGATCACGTAAAAAGTCAAGAATGATGAATAGTAAATAAATTTCTATAATTTCTAAAGAAAAATCGGCATTTATATTGGATAAATAAATGAAAAAAAGCAAATACGGCCTTCTTTGTTTGCCTAACGCTTGCCCAACATGTGGCAACGATTTTCCAAATACCAAAATATAAGAATCAGTTTTTTAAAAAAAATAATATAGATCATGGTGATATCTTTGAACTTTGGTCATTGAGCAATAACAACAAAGGTATAGATACGAACATACGAAAACATACACACATACACAAAACCCACGCATGGAAACACATACACAAACAAACACGCACACAGACAAAGACATTCACAAACACACTCACAAACACACTCACAAACACACATATAGACATACATACAACCCGTCCAAGTCCATGTCCATTTGTCCAAGCCCATCACACACGCCTGAATAAAGAAACTAAACCAATAAAAACGGGTAAGACAAGGTCAAGGCAATGAAATGGAGATAGAGTGTGTAGAAGACCTGAATCACATACATACTACAGATTGGTAGCACTTTGGATGATTAAACCGTGTGGATTTGGTGATAGTGTCAGCCAGACTATGAAGGTTGTACGGAACAACCATCGTTTAGCTTCCATGGCGGGACAAAGGGTTGGGGGTGACATTACGCTGCCTTGAAATGATAGGGTCATAAGTCCAGTCAACCAAGTTTTGAGAAAATGGTCTCCAAAGTTTAGGCATGTTATAATTTTTTTAACAAATACTACTAAATTCATCTGTTTATAACAGGTAAAATTGGAGTCTTACACACTTAAGGCTCACATAGGAGAAAAAATACACTGCCGACTGTATGGTAACATGTCCAAATCTCCTTTGTAAAAAAAAAAAAAAAAGATGGACTTAAGACCCTGTCGTTCCAAGGCAGCGTCGCAGGCGCTCCACTCACATATTATTATATTGGTCGCTGACAACAATAATGAGAGCAATAAGAACAATAATAATAACAGTAACGACATTGCTTTAAAATTCTCTCTTTCTGTCTGTCTGTCTGTCTCTCTTTCTTAATCTCCCTCTCTCTCTCTCTCTGCCTCTCTCTCTCTCTCTTTCTCTTTCATATCTCAGAAAATCTGAAAATCTAAAATCAAAGCCAGAATAATAATTTCCACTATCTTGTCCGAGCAATAGCAGGCAAAATAACAACAACAACAACAACAACAACATTGTTGAAACAATCCGCGCTTCCTGAAGATCCGACATCAAAGCCGGAGTCAGACTTCCCATCATATTGTTTACTACGGCGGTGTTAGGATCGTTATTTTCTTAAGAAGGAATTTCCTTCCCTTGCCTTGGAAACTTTGCAATCCCCACTTCACATTTCCACGTCGTCCATTATTGATGTGTTAAGAGTTTTATACATTTCAAGCTCCTAGCGGTGTTTTTTGTTGGCTGCTTTCTGATAAGAAACCTGATTAAACCAACGGCAATAAAGACGGGACAAGTCGATATGAAAGATTTCAATGATCTTCTACGATAAAACTGTATAGTTTACCATCAAAATTTGAAGTGATTGTTTAAGGCAGGTTTGGAGTAAACCATATGGAAATAGATTTGATACACAATATCAGTCTTTTTTATGTAAAGAAATTCAGAGTCTTTGCACTCCACACATTTTAATGATTATATAAATCATCATTACCAAAGGACCTTAAATCTAGCTGCTTCATAATTATACACCTTTGCACAGAAACAAACTGAAACATTGAAACTGTTGACGAGGAGGGTTGGTAAAATTATCGATGAACTGGACGCTAAATTTACGTCTTCTAGAGAAGTAAACTGAGTATGTCTAAGAAGGAAAGAGCAATAATTTTTTTCCCATACAGAGATGTAATTTCAGTTCATTTTATTGTTTCAATTTCTCATAATAAACTTTGCCTTGCAGTTATCATTTATACTTTGTTTTTAATCTGAGGTTGATGCTAGAAGAAGAGACAGTGACAAGATATTATAATTATGGGCTCACCTCCTTCACAGGAGCTCACAGACTTAGATATGTGAGTCTTTCAGCCAAGCACGCCCACACAAGGGTAATATAACACTGGTATATCATGACAGTTTCAGAAACGTCAGTATATACAAACAATAAACAAAACGGTCAAAGAGGATCAAAATCTACAGACATAAAATTGCATTTGGTTCTTCGTAATCTTTATCCTTATCATTTTACGAAAAATATCTTAAAATTAAGACGACTGTCCACCGGCAACTAATCAAATACACCAAAAAAGTTGAAAAACAATACGAAGAATTTAGAATTGAGCTAATAAAGTTAAACTGATCTCGCTGGCCAAATTTTCGAGCCCGCTTGGCTCTTCGTCGGGGCAATAATCATCCTTATCATCCTTATCATCCTTATCATCATTTTACAGAAATGTTCTAGAATTTAAGAGGGACTGTCTCCCGGCTGTTCACAAACTACACCAAAAGAAATAAACAATAATATGTAGAACTCAATATGGTAAAATTTGAATAAGATGATGTTATTAGCCAAATTTTGGAGCGTTGTTGACTCTTCTTCAGAGCTACAAAGAGAAGTATCATTATCATCATCAGCATTATTTGCACGATACTATATCATTCTATATAAATATCATGCATTTTAAGACAAGCAGTGTCAGCCAATTACTACCTTGATTATTCAAAGGGAGAAATAACAATCTGGAGAATTGACTAGTAACATGAAATAAATGGATAGAAGTCGCCAAAGTTTCAAGCCGGTCCGGCAGGGCATTATCACTATCGGCATCATCATGATCATTATCAATATGTGAGGCCTGGTGAAGACTTTACACAGGCACATCTTCGTCTTGTTTATCTCAGCAGATATCAACACAAAAACATTAATATACACACACAAAACGCGCGTACACGTACACATGGGCGTGCCCACACATACACACAATGATTTCATTAGGTTAACCTGAAGAATGGAAATAATGATATATATATA
>JBCEWB010098293.1:0-12224 GCA_039654565.1 Peronia peronii
ATCTATCTATCTATCTATCTATCTATCTATCTATCTATCTATCTATCTATCTATCTATCTATCTATTTTTCTTTTTAGGAATTTTGAAATAAATCTTTTTCTTTTTTGTTTTACACAGGATCTAATTTTGTGCATGGTAGGATACGAAAGATATCAGTAATGCTATTCTTTTCCTTGTCTTTATTCTCTACAACGGAGAATTATATTTTTGATTAGACGTTCAGTGTGACTTCAATGGACTGAAAGCTAAGAATATTGTAATAGTGTGTTTTGTACATGACAAACCAACCTCCACCTTGATACATGTGATATCTTTCCATCGATCCATCCATCCATCCATCCATCAATCCATTCATCCATCCATCAATGTGCCAAAGACGAAATTTGTCGAGTCAATGACACATCCAATACATTCTTTAATAACACTTAAACATAAGAACATTACAATCTTCTTTAGAAACCATGCTTTGTTAAAGTCTTGCAAGGCGGGGGACTGAAATCATATAGGTTGCTATTATATGATCAATCATCACAGTAATAAGAACAGTAATAAAAAGGCGTGGAAATAAAAATCACATAGAATAACTGTCTATGTATCTTAAGGCTAGAAATGTCAAGGGGCCTATCTGGTCAAAAATCGCACGCTGTATATTGCACTGAGGGTTACTTTGGAACAGAACGTCACTATTGCACTCATCACATTTTGGGATTATTGTCAATCAATAAACAAAAATATTGATGTCATCATAGAAATCCTGATTCTTCAGCCGTCTGTTCACACTCTTTTAGGGTTAACTGTAAATATCAGACATTTTCTGTCCGTTATTCAGAATTCTATTCCAGCTTCCGTGTGACAAAGCGTTGGATTATGTAAATGTTTTAAAAAGAGTTAATTTGCACAGTGCTCTCCTTACTATGCCGAAACAAAGCAGCTTTCTTTCATTTCTTTCACAGTTTCGGCTGCCTTTATCAAAGAAAAAGAGTAGCAGTTCGATTTTATTCTCAAAACATGTTACAGGATTTCTGTTTAAAGTATTAGGACATCATCCAGAAATTAAATTACAGGCTACGAAAAAAAAATTATGTCTTAAAAAGCTAAAGATGAAATTGCTTACACTTTCTAAGAGAGTGTTTAAGCTAAAAAAAATCGTGGAGGAAACGTTTCAAGCAATAATTCCGAGGGTATAGAGTGATTCTCAAAATTACATTGCTCATGTCTCTGGCTGGCAAAGGATTTATGTGAATGTGGAGGATTTTGATGACTTTCTTTCCAGGAACCGTTTGGGTCACAGAAGTGAGAGATGCGAAAGCGGAACCTGGATATTGCCAGCTCAGTGTGTCTCTTTCCACGCCCCAACCAACCAAACCTCTGCCCGGCGACATGACTGACATGAATCATATGACATTCGAACCCATCACTACTCCTGAAGAGCCAGGCAACGGATCCATTAGCCTGCCGATGGACATGACTGATATGAATCTAACGACCTTCAGACCAATCACTACTCCGAGTCAACTTCGGAACTCAACTATTACACTGTCAGGCGAAATAAATCATACCACCTTCGAACCAGTCACTACTCCGGATCATTTTAGGAATGGATCCATCATTCTATCAGCCTTAGCCATCAACCAACCAGCTGGAGGGAACACGGTCATGGAGTCAGCATGTCAGAAATGTCACCACGTTTTAGTGGAATTTGCCTATGTGGCCATCATCATACAGTGGGTAACTGGAGGTGTGACCATCACTGTCTGTCTAATGGCATTGGTGCTCTGTTGTATCTCTTTCCCCTGTTCTCAGCACTGCCGGTGCTGGTATTGCTGCAAAAAACACAAAGGGCAATGGAAACTCAACAAGCAAGCAAAGGAGACAGCCAAGCAACCAACGGTTCAATTAACTCATTTAGAATAAATCAGTAAATGAATGAGTGAATGAATGAATGGATAAATGAATGAATAAATGATTGCGTGGGTGAATGAATTAATGAATGAACCTAAGAATGATTGAATAATTAACTGAAATAAAGAGTGAATCAACAGTACTGTTTCCCCACTTAAGTATATTCCATTTTGACAAGCATTGACCTCATTTACCAACTCAATAAAACAGCACCCTGGGACCAAACACCTCAGGAGATAAAAATGTCTTCCTCAGTATTGTCATGTTATTGTCATTATTGACTTTAGCAGCTGAACATATCCATCAATGTTTTTCTATAATCTTTTGTACAACAGGGTTTAATTTTCAAACAATCTTGCTGCAAAAGCTAACCGTTCTAGATATATCAATGAACTATACCAAGAACAAATAACGAACGAAAACGTAAAACAGAGACCTTAGTAGGCTTTATTAATGGTTTCGAAAACTTCATTTAACCCTCTTATGGACGGCTTCTACAAGAAAAAAAAGGATGTTGTAACTTTAAAATTTTGGCGAATATCAGCGACCTACATTGAGATGAACCGAATGTTGAGCAGCGCTAAAAGTCCGTGCTTTATGTTCATTTCCTTGTATAAACTATTCAACATTTCATTGACATTCATTCTGAATGAGCCTATCGCTATCCTGTGTCAAAGGTGTTACATTGGATGGAAAGAATTAAGTAGCTGATAACGTTATGGTTATGTTCAATGAAACTGGTCGTGGTGCAGTCTTTGATAACATTAAATACCATAACCAGTCCGTGTTTGGCTGCTGCCCAGTGTAAAGGGAATCATCAACAAACAAGGCAATTCGATTTCTAAACTTGATGGTAGATACTTGCAGGAAATTTATCTGTTCTGCTTGAAAAACATCAAAACATGGTCGATCACAAGACAGATAGTCAGTATATGTGCATAGTGACTATAATTTTCTATCTCTGAAAATTCTGAATGAGATTTCAATGCTCACTCTCGGATAAAAGAAGACCTAAAAATACAACATTCTGTCTGTGACAATTTATGGAACGACGACAAGATGGGAAACTATCCATTTTTCCAGAATTTCGGGATTTCATTGAAAGACATTTTCATGGAATAATGACACTTAATCTAGACTGTTGGAGTCATCATTTGAAATTATAATTGAGACGGACAAATTATTAGTCTCAGTGGCTTAATCACTGGCTAAGAAACATCTTCACAATTAGGCACACAAAGAATTGGATTCTATTCAATGTGAAACATTCAGCTAACTAATTATGCAGCCAAACCTTGAGTCCGAGTGAGACGAATCTTTAAACAAAGATTTACGTTTATGAAATAATTATGGTCAAAATTTCACTCTAATGTCCTGAGACGCCATTTCATGAGTGACATAAATGTTGGCCATTTTGTTGGTATGTCGCTTAACATAACTGTTACTATGGACGTTATCACTTGCGTGCTCTGCGCTAAGTTGTATGACACTTGAAAACAAACAAACAAAACGAACTGTATTCCCGAAAGTTCAGTTCTTACTCAAACCAACAATCTATCATTTCCTCCTGCTGCTTACAGTCATGACAAACGGCCGAGCCCGAATGTCTAAATGCGGCATAGGGAAGTCTAGGTAGTTCGAATGTTCTCGGGAACTAATGATACATCGAAGCTAACCCGGTTAATGCCCTGCGAATAACACAATGCATCGGGTGAGTAATCTGTTTGGGCAGAGGAGACGCCATCTTCGAGCAAAAATATCATGGGATTTGAATGGTAGGAATGGCGGAGATCGGGGGCGGGAAGGGAGAGAGGGATGGTGGCTACCTCAGAAACAAATTGAAGTGTTCTGTTCACAATATCGACTGACCACTTGTAACTTGAACCTGCATTCCATTTTATTTTTCTTTGTGTTCTTCTTCTTCTTCTTCTTCTTCTTCTTCTCACAAAATCAAAATTGTTAAGAACGTTCATGACGAAAGCATGTTGAGAAACAAAAAAGCATTTACTCACTCATTTTGGAACGCGAAAAACGTTTAGAAAATATGTCCTGGTGCTCTACAGATATTTAATTAACTAGTTTAACATCTAGTTCTAGTGAATGTTCTGACGTAAGATAAATCTATATGTTCCTATTCCACTGTCTTGTATCTATGAAATATGAGAAGATTTCATTTCGGACAGTCGCATTACACAACAAACATAACGTACATCCGATGCGATTCTCGGCCAGCTTTATAAAATACTTATTACGCATATCAATCTATTTAAACGCATATATAATTAAATATTTAAATTCTTCGTTAGCAAAATTTAACGGACTTTGGTCATTTTAGACATTTAAATATTAACATTCATATTTCTTCGGGAGAGTCTGTCCTATTATTAAGTTAAATCTCCTCGGGAATAATAATAACAATAATAACAATAATAATAATGGCAAAATACAAATTTCAGTATATTGAGGATAATTTGAGTTTACCTAATCGCTACTTAAATTACTGTTTGCTTTCACTGTGCATCGAGAAATAAAGACTTTTAAATGTTGAAATAACGCAGTGTAATTTACACCCTGTTTACCATCTATTTAAATAGGTTCAGTTGGTATAACAGGCACGAGTTTGTTCATATTTTTTAGCGCTTTGAGCAGTTTGTTTAAATTATGCGCTTTCACAAAATATTTTAGTTAACCCATAAATAAAGAAAATCGGAGTGTCAATGGGGACAGCAATTCTGTCATCATGTTTTGTAATTATGAGAATTATCTCCTCCCAAATTATTCTTTAAAACTTACAGAAAACACACAAATATCTAATAAGGATAACGATGGCTAAGGACAGTACACATTGATCAGCAAATGGAGAGCGGCGCAGCGAACTGGAACCAAAATTTGAATTGAAGAAAAACTCTTGGAAAAATGTGGAGATGGTTTTGTTTTGTTTTGTTTTGTTTTCTTAACTAGTGCACACCACTTTACACCTATTTCCAAAGGACCAGATATTACTGAATCTGAATATGAACTCAGAACCCCCCAGTGATATTATTATTTTTTCATTACCGCATTGACAGATAACAGTCGCACAACAAACTCTCCTGTCTTGTTTGCTATTTTTACTTGACTAGCAACGATTACCATTTTTCTAAATGTTTTGTACAAAATTAAAGATAATGCTATAGTTTGAAGAAATATTCGATATTTTGCATCAGGTTTTGGGTAAGGAGATCGTGACAGGTCACCTTGAAATCTGTGGAACAGTATAGTGAACAAGCTCAGAAACCATAAAATAGCACATAGAACCGAACAAACAACTGCTAGCAACTGTGACAAAAAGAAAACTTCAGCAATACAGACTTGTTTCAAGACCCAGTTCTCCAGCCAAAATACTCCGTTGAAGGAATCAGAAGAAAAGGACGACACAAGAGAACATTGGTGGGCAACTTCAAAGCCGCCGACGAGAACCAGATTTGCAACAGCCAAATTTCAGACAAGAGACGAACAGAGATAGACAGAATTGTCCAACAAGATCCTCAGTGGTACCCCGACAACAGGCACAGGATCTGTGAGTATTGAGTCGTGGACGTGAGAACTATATCGTGTAAACTTTGAAGTGGTACACTACAGGCCATAATTTCGACAACCGCACTGTGAAATTTTGCATGCGGCCTTCTTATTAGAAAAAAAAAAAGTTCAGAATCTATAATTTTCTCGAAGTCGTAAATCATAAGGATTGGAAAATCTGTTATTTGCGCTCAATATGAACTGTAACATCTGACACAGAGTCCAAGAAAAAGGGGGAAAAAAGTAAACACTATTCGAAGCAAAATAATGTATAGCCTACTGCTAGGTAGTGTCCATATTATGTGTTACTGAAGTGACGACACTATTGCACTGCGGTTAGATCTATGCGTGCTCCGCCCCTCTTTCCTGGCTAGCGGGAACAAAACGACGAAGCCTATACACAGTCTGATTTTTGGTGAATTTTGATGTTCGGACTAAATGTTGTTATTCATTCCGTACGATATCTTTTCCTTTTTTTTTTTTTTTTTTTATTCAGTAAACACAAATGTACCACTCTAAGTTACATGAATTGTATAAATCTTCCAAATCAGAATAGTCCAGTAAGTTCACAATGGTGGTAGGATGAACAGAGTGGGCGAACTTTTTCTGATAATATTTAATTTGTTTTATTATTTAATTTGTTTTCTTCCTCAGTTTATACGATAAACTAATAACACTGCAAGTGATCCATGTCACAGACTAGAAGTGCTTCAGACTGAGCGTTGGGCATCGTCAAAGTCCGTATGTTGCGGTTTTAAAAACTGTGTGAAAACTGATATTACTGCAGTCAATAGATATATGATCGGTAGGAACTTCTGGGAACACATACATTTTTGTTGTAGCCATAGTTGTCTTTTGCTCTTTTCAATACTGAACAGGAATTTTTTTTTATTGTGGCCAGAGCAGTGCAGGACCATTTCGCTTCCTGAGTAAGTAATGACTAGCGTTTGCCTTGCTGAAGTGCCAGCTCAGAAATAATTAATATGTACTATATAATGTACAGAATGGTGAATTAGCTATTTCTGTATTTGTAAAGAATAACTTTTATTGGGGGCGGGGTGGAGGGGGTGCTAAATCTTACACTTACACCATGAATTCACAACTGTGTACATACACACAGAATAAGGAATGAGATAAAAGCATTGTGTAATATATTTATGTCAGCACTGCACACACAACCCCGAGATTCAATGTGAACCACATTACAATCAGTTCAAACGAGAGAAACACCCACAGCAGGTTAAAAACAAAACAGAACGTCAATTTTGACACAGTCTACGTCTTAGCTTCTGAAAATTGGAAACACTTGCATTAAGTGTGAATTTGGAGCACATTTGTTGTTTTGGATCGCCAGTGAACATGGAAGAAAACAATAATAACATATCTATCCACTAATATTCATACAGAGATGGGGAAGAATCTCAGGTTTAATTTTATAGATGGTAAGTAGCAAAATTCGCTATCGAAAGCACGTATTTCAGATTTAAATTTAGATTCACAACTTTCTTGCATATATATGAGCGCATGCAAAGTTTCAGTTCAAAAACTTCATTAGAAACTTCATTCGATTGTTTTTCATCAAAATGTATCAATTCAAAATTAAAAAGCTATATAAGGTGTTTTTGCATCCGTGTTGTAACTTGTATTATAGTAGCCCTATGGAATATTTCTCATCACATAACTTTTTATAAAGATGATCAGTACTACTGATATCTCTGGGGTCATACGGTGTTTAGCATCAAACTGATAATACAGATTCTTACCATGAAAGGGACATTGATAAGAAAACCAAATACGTTTCAAGATGAAGATATTCATTCTGAGGGTCTGTATGTCACCGACTCATTGTTATGAAGAATAGATAAACCTTAGGCAGTAAAGAGAGGGCTCATGGTTACTCCTTTTTCTTTTTTGACTTATTTTTCAGTTTTGAACATTTTCATGGAAATACTTAAATGCTCACATGGTAATCGTGGCTTATCTAAGAGTATAAATGTGACCTTCTCGTATAAGCAACTTCACGTTAAATAGGTATCTTAGCAGATTGGTTAAGAATACTATTTGCTTTTTACAGAGACTTAATTAATCTGAATTTCTAAGGAACTAATATCACAATGGCATGGGAAAAGATAGGTGTTTTGAAACTTAAAAGTCAATTGACTATGCTCACCCCTAGCTATTATTACTGAATGTTTCCTGGTTCTGTCGACGTCCTTGTCGATTGTAAAGCATTTAGAGTCTGTGCTAAGCCTGAAGATTAAATTTGAGAATTAAACGCTACGTTAGTGTCATCTATTTTTTATTTTTTTATATTATGTTATTATTATTCTATTAAATTTATAATCCTGGAGAGGCCACCTCAAAGTCACCCTAGGTCTACAGACCAGTGAAACAGTCGATTTATTTTTCTTTCATAGCCCCGCCCATAGGGTTTGAATTGAGCGTAACTGTGACAAGAAGATTGCAGAAGAATGATAACATGGCGTTCTATCCTTGATAATTTCTGCTTGTTATTAAGTTATCTTTGATTAAACATAGAAATGTGCCTATGGTGGAGAACACAGGGGTCCAAAATCGAGGAGATTTCACACAAACAGCAAATGCAAAAGTTGTGAAATTCGACTTCGTTTTTATGAAGATAAGAATATAGTGTAAATATTTATATAGCATCCATTCTTGTGCAATATGGGCTCTAAATGGACATGTAAAAAGTATACTTTAACCACTTGGAACTGGCAAATTATCATTACAAAACTATTTGCATTTACTTTAATAGCACCACACTTAATTTCTCTATGAGATCAGACAATTTGCAATAGAAATGATTTCAGTTGAAGTCATGAAAGGAAAAGTACCATTAACGTTCGCATGGGAATAATTTCTGTAATCAGTTATAGTTTCACAAATCTCGAGAAGTCCATGTAGAGATGAACTGCAGCTTTCACATTAGTATCAGCAAAGAGAGATTACTCTAAAAGTGAAAAATTGGGTGTTAAAACATGCACCTTTTGCCCTATACAGGGAAACTAAAATTTTGTAGGTGAATTTGGCGATAGATGTCATGACAGATCACAGAAAGTTTATAGCACGTGACAGATTTCTGCCTTAGAAAACTTTGTCATTGTTCTGTGATTTTCTGGAAAATGATCTGTTTCTAATGCTCACATCAGTCACTAATCTTTGCCCTTTTGATGTCTGGACATGAAAGAAAAAGAGAATGAAAGTCGTTTCAATGTTACCATTTTTCATAGGTATCTGCAATTTAGCACATTTTCCTTCAATATTGCCGCATTGTTGATTTCGGTGAAGCTTCTGCAGATCTTGAAATTAGTCCTTTTTTTTAGAAGTTCGATTCCGATTATTTGTATTACATATTCTCTATTTATTATTTTAGTGTCATAAAACGCACAGTTCTGACTACAGTAACGATGGATTCTGTTTAGAGCCAACATTTTTATAAGTGATATCACATTATACACTTCTGTAGAAGTCAAATTAGAGAGAGAAAAGTCATAAAAGATGAATTCAACATCATTACCTCTGGATGACGTTGTCATTATATTACAAATAAGCACTGAGGCGAACAACAATTATATGACAAGAGAAGTTTTCAGGACCTATATCTACCCCATCCTCCAATTCCTGCAGATTCCAATCCTTTGTATTGGTCTCTTGTCTAATCCCATCAACATCATGGTCTTCATGAAAATGGGCAGACAGGATCATGTGGCGTTCTCTTTTTTGATGTTATCTGTCTGCGATTTTTTCTACATCCTAATCATGTCTGGCTGTTCCATTCTGACCCTCATGGACACCATCTATGTGCCTGGCAAAGGTTATATTATGCAATACACACTTCATAGCGTTCTCTCGTGGTACGGCGCCACATTCTACGGCATCTCAATGGTTATCAGCTCTTACATCGCAGTGACCCGAGCCTGTTGTGTGGCCTTACCTCTCAATTTCAAAATCACATTTTCATTGTACAGAACCAGAATTGCCCTGATCATTATCTTTATCATCGTTTTCCTTCTCCACTGTCCAATGATGGTCACACAGCGACTGATCTGGTCATTCAACAGTAACACCAACATCTCCGTTCTCGTTCTTCAACAAAACCGAGGTTTTCCACTGACATTTCATAACATCATCAACAAAAGTATTTTGTCCAACGTCTGTTTCATCATTGCAGTCATCAGTCTTATCGTCCTGACCATCAAACTCAGAGAGGCCATGAAATTTCGCCAGGCTACTTCCAGTGACGGCGCCGTCAGGGGTGAAGGAAGCTCTAAGAAAGAAGGTACGAAGATCAACAGTAAAGATCTCCAGGTCATCAAAGCTGTGACTTTGGTCACCCTCATCTATGTGATCTGTAATCTGCCCACCTTAGTCAACAGTTACGTACGTATGACATACCCCAGATTTGACTTAGCTGGTGACTATTATCTTTACATAACGGTTCTGCAATTCACAACTACCCTGGCCTATCTCAATTCCTCCATCAACAGCGTTGTCTACTACAACTACAATCCGACTTACAGAAGATATGTAAGGAATACATTTGTCTCGCGACCAATCGAAATGAGACGTAAGTCGCTGGGCTAGAACCGAGAAATCGGGCTTTGAACGTGATGAGGGAGGTCAGACATCGATTTTTTTTTATTATTGCAGAAATCGAAAGAGCATTCATTTCTGAACAAAATAGTATCGGTCTTACCCTCGATTTATAAATATTTTTTCATTAAAATCGGATTTTTGTGAGGTAGGTATGTAGATTTATGCATTCTATCGTTCATTTAAACTCGATTTTCTTGGAATTTCGGTCTTTGCTGGGGGTCTTGTCTCTTTAAACTGGAATATCTCTGGCTAGAATAAAGCTAGCTCAGAACTTTCTTCACCACCTGAAAGGGTATGAGATAAGCTTTCACGTGATACCAAAAACTCCAAACGGTGAAAAATCGACATACGTCTCATTTTGACTGGCTGCAAGACATTTGGAATGGCTTAGTAACTAATCATGGAGACCATTCCTTTTTGAATCTATATTCATACTCAAACAATGGTAGCTAAGCACTTCCTTGGGCAAAAATTAATTACTTATTGTTTAATGTCTTTACAACTTTACAATCTCGATGTTTCAGCAATGACTATAGAGGATCTTCTCAAAGTTTCTTATTTGGTCAGAGTTGATTTAATGTATATGAGTTTTTACGTCTGTAACGGAAATGGGTGTCTCGTATTTCTAAAATTCTAAAATATAAATCGACGATTCAGACTTCAGTATTGCATCATCGAGTTTGTTTGTTTATTTGTTTTTTCATTATTATCTCAGCATTTCTTTCTGTTACTTCTATACAAAAAATGTACAATGAATATTATTTCAAACATCACCTATTCCAATTTTGTGTATATGCCTATTTTAGAGTACAGTCTCTTCGTGTCGACAGAAATCAACATACAATACAGCACGTGTTTATATCTCGAAGACTGGTTGGGTTTCAGAGAAGATTATTTTTGCCGTATAGACTTTAAGAAGTCGGCATTTCATCTCCACAAAGCCAGTCTAGACGTCATTTTCACGACATCTTTGTGGCAAATCATGCTCTATATAGAGACTGTAGAAATAAACCCATGTATCATGTATTTCAGCAGAGCTTTTCAAGACTTTTCTGATCTGACCCACATGAACTGGCAGCGATATACTTGAATACTTTCGCCCACAGAAAATAGTTCCAAATGCAAGGACTTAAAGGAGCTTCATTTCCCAATTTCGGATTAACATTACGATTTTGTGTGTGTGTGTGCGTGTGTGTGTGCATGTGCGTGTGTGTGTGTTTGTGTGTGTTTATAGAAAGGGTCATCAGTTCCGTAAAAACCAAACCATTCCAAACTTTCTATTTCGTTTAAAATATCTAATATCTGAAAAATGATACAAAGGAATTTGAATTTTTATTTTTCTTCTTCTTCTTCTTCTTCTTATTCTTCTTCTTATTATTATTTTAAATTTTTGAAAATGTCATATATCAAAATATACAAAATTAACATTTTATTCACATTTGTTTTTATCTCAGAAAGTAAAAGAGGTATTATAAAAAGCGTCCGTCCTTTGGTTTATTGTGCCAGGGAAGGAATTATGCAAAGCATGATGACAATATTTTGGAACTTGTTTAAGGAGATAGAAATTTATGATCAAAAAAAAAAAACGCAAAGTTTCGACAAAACGTAAAAAAAGAAGTCTGGTCACTATAAAAGACATTTAAAAAATGCATATGCACAAAACTCTACAATATTATAGATAATCGATGCAATGATCTGAGTAAACGAGTGCTGTGGTGGTACCTAGAAGTTCTAAAGGCTAAGCGGACTGCATTGTTCTGTACCCTTTGAAGCTTAACAAACTGATCGTCCTGCAGCCCTGTTAGGAGAGAGTTATTTTAGAAGGCTGTTAGAAGGGTGTTATTTTAGATAAGACCTTATCTATGGAATATCAGATTAATCAGCTGATTAGAACATGCTATGCTGAACTGAGAAGAATAAGTCATCTAGTACCCTACTTGAATGATACTGCTATGAAAACGGTTTTTTCCACCTTTAAACTGTCGCGTTTAGATTATTGCAACTCTCTCCTAACAGGGCTGCAAAGACGATAAGCTTGTTAAACTTCAAAGGGTACAGAACAATGCAGTCCGCTTAGCCTTTAGAACCTCGAGGTACCACCACAGCACTCCTTTACTCAGATCATTGCATTGGTTACCTATAAAAG
>JBCEWB010098304.1:0-12222 GCA_039654565.1 Peronia peronii
ATTTCGCTACTTATGCCATTGTTTTTATGACAAACGTATTCTATATAGATGGTGTCACCAATGTTTCCTATTTGGCTGTTCACGCGAACAGCTGGGCTAATCTGGCGTCTAGTTCTTCCCACTCTTTGGGACTTTGCTGAGGAAGACTTTGTAGAAATGTTTGAAAATGCCACGTAGCGAAATTTCAAATATTGCCATTTTTTACATACCATAAACCTATTTTTCTCTTAAACTTACCAACAGAATGGGACGCGCATATGTATGGATTTTGGTTTTGTTATGAAAATGATGGATGCCAAATTTGGTTACAATCGGGTTAGAAATAAAAAAAAAGTAGATAGCAAAATACTGATAAAAACCGGGTTTTAAGAAAAACGCGTTTAAAGTTTCTGTGTTTTTTTTTTTCACGGAAAATTTGACGTGGAAAGTTCCTATTCGGCTTCTGGCCTCAAAACAGCTTTTTTTTTACATACTAGCCCTCTCTCCATGACATCTGTGTTTTTAGTTGCCTTTTCCTGACTTTCTCGGCATAATTTTATCTTGATCCCTACCCCCATCATTATAAGGGCTCCAATAGAGCCACTTTCGGATTTGTGAGGGCATATAGTTATGTGGTCGCCATATCTTTTTTCTGTCCAAACCAAGAGTTTGAGTTTCTTGACCTTTACCGTGGTATAAAGTCCACAACTAAGCTCTGGAGTAGCAGAAATAAAGGAAAGTGTTACTATAAATAGGAGTGGAAGTTCATTCTAGAACGCCTGCTACTGATAATCTGCCTGATCAGCAGTTTTTTTCGCCTCATAGTGGCCATCCAATGTCCATCTCTCGCACTGGGGCTCATGGTATTGCTAGAGAAAGTCATAATCAAGTATTTTATGCAATCTTTGCCTCTATATAATCAGAAAGTGATGATCCATCACGGCATGTAGGAGCCAGAAGGACAGCTGACTAGGTCTACCGTTGAATGACCATGGGTCAAACACGTTAGAATGGACATATCCACTTTTGACACTCAGAAAAGGCCGACTCTTTAAGAGAAAACAAAAACCTAAAATTGCATTTTTTGTGCAAAATCCGTATTTCATGACCCCCCCCCCCCTTTCTTTTTTTAGGTTAGACATTGGTATTGTACTTTCTATCGTCCTTGAATAAAAATGCAGCGTCCGTGAAAGTGCTTAATATTGCAATATTGAGAAGATCAATGAAATCTGTTGCCTTTCCTTATTCGCTCTCCCTCCAACTGACTGACAGATTTCAAGCAACTTCTTCTGGATGTCGCATACAGTGACTGCATAGGTAAAGCCTGCTTGTTTCATCTTGTGACTAACCTCCTTAATCATCTATTGCTTCCCAGAGCAGTCATTCTCAACATGTGAGTTCACTTCTCATCAATACATTTCTCCATCTACTTCATTAATGTCCATGTTTCCCGTCAAAAAGATAGGAGTCCGATGAAAATATGGACAACCGAGCAGATAAGAGTGAAATAAGGACACGTATTCACTGGCCCAGGTATGTGTGACGGATGAAGACGGCTGATATATAATTTGTCCCAGTTCCGGCTGACTTCCGCCAGTGTTTAGATGAAGGATGGACATGTAATACATGAATTTTAGAAAGGGAGAGAAACTCAAAATGGACAATTACGTGCTGATATAATTGAATTGCTTCCCTTGAATGGCGTACTACGGCTCCTTCTCTTTTACTACTTGAGGGCCAGATCCTTTAACAGTAGAAATTTAATTCTCATTTCACATCCTGGTCAAGCTTGTTCATACAACTTTTGTCCAGTTTCAAAACAAAATCTCAGGAGCAGTTTAAGTATTAGCCTTTTAACAGCTATGAAGAGTTCATTGGTCTGAACATAAAGAATATTATTAATGAAATAATAAAGTGTGGGAGACTGGCAGGGAAAGGGTTAATTATGAATGTCTCTTTTGAATGTCTCTTTTCTGGATTTCCAACTCTCTCTCTTTCTCTCTCTCTCTCTGTCTATCTATCTCTCAGTTTTATTATACCGTTTCCATCCCCTTCGTTCTCTCCCTCTTTATGTTCTTATGTAAAGTGTCTGTCGGCAGTGGCTCAGTGCTCTTGCCCATCTGTCTTCTCCACATTATCAACTGTCAAACTTGTCACCAATCTTAAAATATTTCTGGGAAGGCAATTTTCTTTCTTTTTTTTTGCGACGATAGATTTTCTTCAAACAAAAACAAAAACAATCTTTTCCTCATTGATGAACTGACGCGGCAGTCATTCTGGAAACCGCTGGGAAGAGATAATTTTAATCATTACCATCGGTTTTGGCATGCTCAAATTAAAGGAAAACAATCGAAAAAAAAAATGAAATCAAATTAGTGGAAAACAATAAAAAAAAAAAGAAAATTTTTAAAAAATTGAAATGAATTGAAATCACTCATAGTTGTAACTTTACCTTCGACAGGTTCTGAACTTTTCCAACCGATTTACATGTACTTGCAATTTTGCGTACACATTTTACCATTGAATGTCTAAATTTAGTCTAGCAAGAGTTTTGATAAAATGCTTAGTTTTGTTTGTTTTTTTTTTTTTTTTTTTTTTTTTTTTTTTTTTTTTTTTTTTTACTGAATTACTTGTTAAATAATGGTCATCTAATTTGAGGTTTGGGTAAACTCACATTAAAAAATTGTGATCATTAATTGGAAAATCCTGAAGGAAAATATTAGAAAACGACATAAATTTATACCTTATTTATAATTAAGATCATAAATGCTTGAGTTAATTTGAGTTTGTCCCCACAGAAGACTAGCAATTTGGTCAGTGTATGGCTCGAATCTCAAAAATTTCGCTTAGAAGGGGTTTCCATGTCACTGAATGAACCATTTTTGTCAGCCAGCTATTTTCGTCCCGTTGTCGGTTAGATAACGTATATTATACGCCTTGTAAAGAAAGAAAACGTCACCTTTGTTCTTACCTTTGTAAGGCATGAAACACAAGATTGTGAAAAAAGAAAAATACATGATGAAAAAACAATATTGTCATCATATGGTGCTATTTTCCCCCGAATGTTCCATTTATCATATTTTTTTCCCAAGGCGTGGGCTATATCTCACCGACCTAGTAAAGGAAAGTAATTTGGCTGATAGCCAAAATGGCTCATTTGAATAATTTTCCATTTTCATGACACGTCTGTTCTTTCATTCTTATATATTTTTGTCAGCTAGTCTCTCGTAGTTTCCTCATCGAGTGAATACGGACTTAACTACCTGTCCACTTGATGCCTGAAATATAGTAATAATTTGTAAACAGCGGATCCAAGTGTCGGGTCTGATCAGTTGAAAGGCACAGAGAGGTACTCTGCCCCATCTTACTTCATGCCTTATTGTCCTTGTTGTTTACCAATAAGCGACACGTTATCAACACGTAATTGGTGAATTATTCACAGTTATATTAGTTCCCTTGCACAAATAAGTGCAAAAAATATTATATAAAAGTAGCTCAACTCTTTTCGTATGACAACTCAGACCGTTCAGCTGCCCGGCGTTCATCATCACCACTAGACTACGTAATCTTAAGAGCAAGTACATCCTCTTTAAAAGTTTTATGATCAATTAGTAAGCGCACGCAAACTTTTACATGGTCGAGTTCTCTCGTTAACCTGAGGAACAGTGCTTGGCTTGCCTCCATCCGCCACTGACTTGAAAATGAAGAGTCGTAGATATTGAAAACAGTGGTGGGCTGATGTGACAAAACGCCCCCCCCCCCTTTTTTTTTTAAAATTTACTATGTTATTATATATCCTACTTTTCAAATATAACTTTCCCCAATAATATAAGACAACGTGTTGCATTATTTCTTTGTAAAAAGCATATTGTTCACTACTTGTTGAACAACAGATCACAAAACTAAATCGCACATTTCATCGTAATACAGTTTTCTGGGGGAAAAGACTCTTAGTCAAGTGGTAGTGCTAGTGGATTGCTGTGCAGTAAAAGGAATGGTCTCCTCTCCTGACAAGGTTTATTTGATTCTGCCAAGACATCAGACCTCATGTGTGAAACTCATCGCGAATTCCTTTCTTGATGAAAAATACTTCCATAGCGCACAAGTAGTCAGGTTTTCATTCATGAGTGTGCATGCTCGTGCGCGTGTGTGTATGTGTGTATGTGAGAGAAAGAGAGGTGGAGGAGAGAATAGATTGTGAGAGGGGATGAGGGGGAGATGGGAAAAGTAGGGCATTTTAAGGAACCTTTGCTTTTTGGGCCTTTTGCAAGTAGTAAAGGCAAACACACACACACACACACACACACACACACACATACACACATACATACACACGTTTATTTAATTTTTAATCTTTCATTCAGTCTATACTAATAATAATTATACTATCACATCATAACAGCTGTCCTGGACAAGGCTCATCTCAAGACGAACTGTTTTGTCGTTCTGGTTCTTATTTTCTTCTTGTTGATAAGAAAAGCAATGAACTGTCAGATCAACACTGGTAATTTTGCTGAGCACATGCACGACAGAAAAATAATCAGTACTAGAGTATTCTAATCCCTCTTTATCTGAGCTGGCATGTACTGTAAAAGTGAAACAATGAGGTGCTGTCCTGTTGGTAGGCGAAGGGAAAACGTAAGCAAAAAAAAAACAAAAAAACATCTGCACACTGTCTGGCTACAAATTATTCCTTTTCATTTCAATAATATGAATTGCAAAATAAAGCAGCGTTCGGGAAAAAAAAATAATTCATGCTATGCGCTCAAAGTTTTCAAGGACCCCGGGAATTCAGGAATATTTTGTCCCGTGTGTTTGTAATGCACATGCACTCTGAAAATAAGAAAAGTAAAGTAAAGCTTAAACGTTGTCAAGGTCCCCTCATGCAAAAACAGTTCGTCCTGTTGGTTAGATTTTCCGTCTTTCTTTCTTCTCTTTCTTTCTTCTCTCTCCTTCTTTCTTCCTTTCTGTCTGTCTTTCTTTGTTCTTTCTTTCTTTCTGTCTTTATTTCTTTCTGCCTTTCTATCTTATGCCTTTCTCTCTTTCTGTCTTTCTGCCTTTCTGTCTTTCTTTCGATCTGTCTTTCTTTCTTTCTATCTATCTTTCTTCCTTTCTTTCGTCATCATTCTTTCTTTTATGTTTTTTCAACGTTCGCTCTCAGCCTTTTAGTGATTTGGAGATTCTAATGATTCCAATTTCAACAATCTCGGACAAGAGAGCCTTTAAAAAAAAAAAAAAGAAAAACAACTGACATAATATTTCATTTTCACTACATTTGGCGCTGGGAGTAAATGTATTCCCGCCAGCCATTATATAAGAACTCACACACTTCAATTTGTTACAGCTCTGTTTTATTTTTTTAATAGATTAACTATTGTGTTACTGTCTGCCAAAGCTGGTTAGGCGACTACTTATTTACTCTGATGTTGTGTTTTAAAACAACAGAGCTGATTGCTTTGTTATGGCTGTCTTCTTCATATGTTTGAAGAATAATAAATATCTGAGGCATAAAGACAGTTTGTAAGAAACGATACAATTGACTGGTGCAAGATTCATTAAATTATCAGTTCATAATTACTAATTCATAATTTTGATTTTTTTTCTTGTTAAAAAAAAAAAAAAGAAAGAAAGAAATGAATGTCAGATTTGATAAGATAAGGTACGATACGATAAGACAAACGATACGACAAGACAAACCTTTTTTTCAGTAAAAAGGAAAATCCTTTCACAATCAATAAGACATAATATACATACAGTATACATTCGAGCACGAATGCGTATATGCTTGAATAACGCAAATAGCATCAGAACAAGGTTTATCCAAGGGAAAATCAGGCAGCCTGATAATCCGGCTAACAATAGAAGGGAATTTTTGTAATACTCATTCTTCTGTTCTGTGTGTTTTCTTGATTGGTCATTCGTGTCTGTGTGTGTGCGTGGTGCGTGTGTGTGTGTGTGTGTGTGTGTGTGTGTGTGTGTTTGAATATGTGTATTTCTTTGTTTTGCATTATGCTATATCTGAGACAATCTCTGAAAACACATCGGTGCCACTAAAGATCGAGACTAAGACATAGGTTATCGTGTAAGGCAATACGGCAGAAATTGCGTAATAAATATCACAAACGCATTTTTATGCCCATACTTGAACATGCCCTATGCCTTTTTGTTTTTTTTGGTTGGTTATTATATCACTCGTCATCATTCAAGATTGGTTGGTCTGCCCTTTATCTCTACCGCCACGTTGACCACAATGAAAAGCGGAGATCAATACTTTTGGCATCTGAATAGACAGACGGTTTCTGACCGCTGAACGGCGAGATCGAATATCTTAATCGAAGCCCTGGAAGGAAAGAATAGGGTTTTATCTGCTTTTAGCGCGAAAGGTTGTCAGATGTGAATGTATCATCGCGATGGTGGAGGCAGGTGGAAAATAAAGACAGTAAGAGAATAGCTGATGTAATTGGTACATTATGGGTGAGACAGTGGGCACGTTGAAAAAGACTATAGAGAAGAATTTGGTGCTAGGACATATTATTATCGACTGGCGGACAATATGGGGGAGCTGGTGAAAAATGGATGGATGGATGGATGGATGGATGGATAGAAGGATGGATGAATGGATGGATGAATGGATGGATGGATGGATGGAATGAGGGATATGTGATATTAAAAAGAGCAGTACTAGTGCACAATTAACAGCCAAAGTTGTTTATATCCTCGTCAATCTCATATTCTCTGCTCTTACGAGTAAGCTTAGGATCCAATGATTTTTTTTACAATATCATATCTTTCAAATTGCATAATGGAATGAGCATCACACTGACAGGAATATTTATGTAAAACGTTTAAGACATATTTTTTCAGTACATTCGTGCAGATGTGGAATGTAAAACACACACAGACACATACACACAAATCTATCGATACGAGCTATCTCACAACTCTCGTGAATAACGTATTGCCCATTCTGGAAGATTACAAGGAAAACATAATACAAAAAAAAATCAATTGCAATTAACGCCAAAGAAAATCATAAAATATTCATACCTAGCGTCAGGCGACTTAGATCCAGTGATTAAAATGAGAAGTCTTGGATAATGACATTACGGGGTTCTAGCACAGGATAGAGTGAAACATCTTAAAATAAAAATAAAAAAAAGTAAAGGATCTTGTTCTAAAAAGAAATGTTAATACAATTTTTTTTTAAAATAAAAATTCCGCAGCCTTTACTATAGCAAGTCATATATTTTAGCATTACTTATCATACAAGAGTGTTGTGAAAGTAGGATATGTCAGGGTATGGTAAATTGTTCATTTAGATCTATCACTTTCTTTTCTTTAGAATTGAAGCGCACGCTTTGAATCACATTCAGTACTTTCTTTGAGGAAAATATATGTGTTTGTCTTTATATGTGTAAGATGAAAATGAGGAAAGTGGAAATTATTAAAGATAAGTGGGCGGAGTGGAATGATGTGAAAGGGATTGCTTAATGGAGGAAAGGGATAGGGTAAGAATGGAAATGTGGGCGGACTTGATGGTGAATGTAAACTGGAAAGAGAAAGAATATGTAGAATAGAAAAACTACATAGCTTTAACTGATTAAGGTATATTCAGGATACATTGATTGATTTGAAGGAGGTGGGGTTAGGCTATGCTACATTGAAAGCAGAGATCGAGGCATAATGTTATCAGATCCAAGAAGCATTTTTGTCAAAGTTTACTGACGTAATACATTTAATAGAATAATGTTGCAGTTTTTCAACCGCCTTTCTCCTTCTTTTCTATTTCTTATAATCTGCTATCGTGAAAATACAAAGAAAAGAAAAGAAAAGCTTTCTTTTCTAAATTTGACACCTTAAAAGTGTTTCGTAGAGCCTGGTGCAAATGTTTGCTTTGAGGAGATGGAAATTAGATCTATTCATTTTAGCCGATAGTTGTAGGGAGCAAATCCTTCATCCTGAGTTATCTTTGAAAATTTCTGAAGTAAATAAGCCAGGGATCCTTGACAAGAATGATATTGGCCTAACTGAGAAATAAGTATGATGAATCGCTTCACGAGCACAAAATAGATGTTTGGATCTAAAAGATTTCAAAATGTTGTCATAAATTTGATTTGAAAATATACTTGTCATATCATTTAAATAAGTGATAACAGGCGGTGAATATGGCGCATAGAGAGGCCGACTATTACTTTGTAAACTCTGAACGGCTAGATGGCACGGCAGTGCATGCAGTTTTCTGATCTTATTACCTAATAGCACGCTATGACTGTCTGGTCTTGGTGTTATTCTACTCGTCTCCCTATGTGCTACTGGTTTAAGTATTGAATAGACATCTGGAGCTTCTGGTTATGATTTAACTGTGCCTCAGTGCGACCAATGATATGTTGCATCTGAAAAGGGTAGAATATGTTTGCAAGTTGGAAAGATATACCAAAGATGCATTATAAAGTGTGTGATCAAAGACTGTAGAAGGATAAGTACTGTCAAAAACAAACATAAAAAAAGGTATGTGTAAACATGTGGTTTGCTGAGTGGCTTGCCGCATGTTCACACACTTTTCTTAAAACACGTTTAGGCTGATAGTTTAGATTTTAAATGAACACATAAATTTCCTGGAAAGGAGAGGGTTAAGGTTAGCGCATTCTCGGTCGGGCCGGATTAACGTTGACCTGATGTCAGAGCATGGCAAGATGTGAACTTGCTATTATAACTGGGTCAGGAGATCTTGGCTTGCAAGTTCGTGAGAGCGACTAAAAAAAAAAAAGAAAAAGGAGAAGGGAAGTATCTTTTCTGCCTGATTTCTCTGCCATGCAGGTGCACACGGGGGAACTCACCCGTGCTCGAGAACTAATTCACGTATCAAACACGTTGCAACATTTTTTTTTTTCTTGTTTACTCGTGGAAACTATATGACTATTTTGGACTATTTTGGATAGAACTAATGAACAGAAAGAAAGACGAGACTAATAAGAGAGAAAAGAAACATCGAACGAAAAAAAGGGAGAAAGAAAGAAAGAACGAATGAATCAAAGAAAGAAAGAGAGAAAGGAAGAATGAAGAAATAAAAAGGAAGAACGGAAGTAAGAAAGACAGAAAACAGAGAAGAAAGAAGAAAAAACAAGAAAACAAGAAAGAAAGAAAGAAAGAAGTGTGACGGGTAATAGACTGAGAGCTCTGTTCATTCCCCGACTTCTCGTGAACACGGGAGAGAGGGAGAGAGGGGGAGAGAGAGAGAGAGAGTGAAAGACAGAGAAAGCCACAAACGAGGTTTGAGAGAAAGTGTGCCGGAAACGCTCCGATGAACTGCCAAGTTTTGATGGACTCTGACTAGTTAAGATAAACAACCATCGTTGCCATTTCATCATTCGTCTTCAGCATCTTCACATTTCTGTCAAGAACACTCATGCGAGAAAAAAATACTACTAGCAACAGCATTGTTTGTCGATGATGTCTCTTTGGCTTTCCATACATTTAATGTACTGTGATAAACTTACGTATTTTTTCTGAATAACATGCACTTTTTAGAGAATAAAGGGATACAATACCGTTTAGAGTTATAGTTGACTAAATAGAGGAATTTGAACTTTGATGAAAAACACGTTTTGTCAGAGTATGTTGGACTTCTTCAATAAGCACCCATTTCAGGTATTCCTCTGTGATAGTTGGCAGTCATGTCTTATTAGTTCAGTTATATGTACGATGATTGTTTAGATTAGCCCTTAGCTATGTCTGGGGTCATCAGGGTATCTCCTGACGAATTGTGCACTGATCTTTTCCATCCATCGCGGTTGTGAGCGATATTGCTTGGGTCTCCGCGAATGTTCTCTTGTCCATTCCTGAATGTTTTTGGTCCATCTATTCGCCTGCCCACCTTACTTTTCGCTTCCCAACTGCTGCACCTTGTAGGACAGTTATAGAAAGGGCATCTGGATCTTGTTACGTAGCCGTGCAATCTCATTCTTCTTCTTTTTTTTCACAGTTGTAAGAAGGTGTGCTGATCCTTAATGTTATGTGTGTATTATTATATAGATCATTGTAGGCTATAATAAATATGTTTGTTTTTATCTGTGATTAGGTGTTCTTCTTTGCATGGATGCATTTTTTATGCATATGATTGTACCAAAAAATAAATAAATAAATAAATAAATAAATTCTGTAAAGCGCCTCGAGCCCTTACTGGGTGACGGCCTTTGTTATTGTTGTTGTTGTTGTTGTTATTGTCATCCTTTGCCTTCATAGCTTTGTCATTGTTCCGTATTGCTACGTATTACAAATCAAAAGATAAGCTCAAATTATCATGCCGAGTTGTTGACGTAAAAGCTGTGATTTCACGGTTCTTCCTTATTGGGTCCCTTGAAAACCGCCTAGCCTCTGGAAACGACAGATCCATGTTCCTATTATAATTACGCGAGGCTCTTTGAGTGGCAACTGAATATATTAGCCATTTCTAAGAAATGCACCTCAATTGATTGTGAAAGTGCAGGTGATAACGGCAGTCCAAGATGGATGGATGGATGGATGGATGGATGGATGGATGGATGGATGGATGGATGGATGGATGGATGGATGGATGGATGGAAAATAGCTTTTGTTCAAAGTAAAGAAATTCTAATCCAAACACAGGGAAAGAAAACATTGTTTGAGCACCGTGTCTCGTTCTTATGTTTAGACATGTATAAGGAATCTATGTCCACATAATATGTGGTTTCCATTTATATGATGTTATGTGCAGATAAGGTGCAAGCTGGATTACTGTAAGAGCTTAGATAAGTTAACTTTTCCGTCTTATTTTTCAGTATTTCTGCACCTGCATTCTTTTCAGGAGAATTTCCAATGGCTCCTTGAACCTGAAGTGATGTAAAGTGACAACAACTGCGGTGCTTGTCGATCACTGAGTGTGTCGAGAAGCAACATATTACTTCATCAGACGAAGATCCCACCTCTCCTCTTGCAAAAAGCTAGATCATGACTTCAGAAGTGCCTCTGATGACAGAGAAAACCTCCTGTCCTTATGGTTGCTCCGTTGCCACCAGCACACAGTCCTGGAACCACAGTCTGCCAGAGGTGGATCTGACTACCTCTACATACGAGGATGACAGCAATGATATCAACAATACTAACAACATGACCAACGGCAATGAAACGTTTATGAGTAACATGACCTCTTCGCCAATAGATCTTCTCTCGGAAGAAGCTCGGGCCGGCCTTATTGTTCTGTTTTCCCTCACCATTCTCTTTTCCGTCGTCGGCAACGTGCTCGTGGTTATCGTCTTTACCAAGGGACGGAGAAGCCGGACGGACATACGGCCTTTTCTGATAAACCTGGCAGTGGCGGACCTCATCATGGCGCTGTTCTGCATGCCTTTCACCTTCACCTACGTCATGACGAGGACGTGGATCTTCTCATACCCCATGTGTCCTATTGTCCTGTTCATGCAGCATCTGTCTGTCTCCGCCAGTGTTTTTACCAATATGGCTATTGGAATAGACCGGTTTCTCGTGGTCACTTTTCCCTTGCGGGCACGGATGACCACTCAGCGAGCCAAGTACACCATCTCTATAATCTGGATCTGCTCTGTGAGCCTTTCGTCAGTTCAGCTTGTCGTCTCACGGGCCAGGCAGGAGAACGAGATGGTGAACTGTAACGAGCAATGGCCCTCCACAAAGGACCGCAGTGTTTTTACCATGTGTCTTCTGTTCATAACCTATATCATCCCACTAACCATCCTGGCTGTGACTTATACTATTGTGTCTATACTTCTGTGGAAGCGCACGGCTCCGGGGAACGCACACGAGAGCAGGGACCTCCAGCAGCTGAGAGCCAAGAGAAAGGTGAGTGCAATGTGCCTTTATGGCGATCTTGTACACAGCCATTTTCCTGACTCGGTTCTCTCTGTGCCTTTCTCTTTCTTGTTTTTGTTTGCCCTTGAATGAGTCGAATGGGTCCTGTCCCATCCCTATCTACGTTCTCTCTTTCTGTTCCTCTCTCTCTGTCTCGAGTTCTCTTCCTTTACCTTTTGCCTTTTCTGACGAAGAAGTAATGAGAGTATTTTCATTTTTTTTTTATTGTTGTTGTTGTTACTTTGAGAGGGAAAATTTGTCTGAGGTGTGAATAAGTGAATGAATGAATGAGTACTTGAGTGATGTATTTCGTTGCTTATCAGTCTTTATCTATCTATCTATCTATCTATCTATCTATCTATCTATCTATCTATCTATCTATCTATCTATCTATCTATC
>JBCEWB010098325.1:0-12222 GCA_039654565.1 Peronia peronii
ATTTCTGTGTACGTGGTATGTCTGTGTATGTGCTATTTCTGTGTATGTGGTATGTCTGTGTATGTGCTATTTCTGTTTATATGCTATTTCTGTGTATGTGCTATGTATATGTGTGTGCTGTTTCTGTGTATGTGCTATGTCTGTGTATGTGCTATGTCTATATATGTGGGCTGTCTGCAAATGTGCTGTCTTTTTGTATGTGCTATTTCTGTGTATGTGCTATTTCTCTGTATGTGCTTTGTCTATGTACAGTATGTGCAATTTCTGTACATGTGCTATTTCTGTATATGTGCTATTTCTCTACATGTGCTATGTCTGTGTATGTGCTGTGTCTATGTGTTAGTTCTGTGTATGTACTATGGCTTTGTATGTACTATTTCTGTGAATGCCCTGTTTATGTGTATGTGCTTTTTTTTATGTGTATGTGCTATGTCTGTGTATATTGATCTAATACCAGACAGTTGATGGTGTTGTTCATCTTGCTAATGTATATGTGTGTGCTGATTCTGTGTATGTGCTTTGTCTATGTACAGTATGTGCAATTTCTGTACATGTGCTATTTCTGTATATGTGCTATTTCTGTACATGTGCTATGTCTGTGTATGTGCTGTGTCTATGTGTTAGTTCTGTGTATGTACCATGGCTTTGTATGTGCTATTTCTGTGAATGTGCTGTTTATGTGTATGTGCTTTTTTTTATGTGTATGTGCTATGTCTGTGTACATTGATCTAATACCAGACAGTTGATGGTGTTGTTCATCTTGCTAATGCTATCAATACCACTGTCATTGTTGTTGGTATGTCATTGTAACTGTTGATGATGATGATGATGATGATGATGATGTTGCTGTTGCCATTGTAACCCTGCAAGTTCATAGTGATACCTGTCCCACCATTGGGCTGTGTGGAAAATCTGTGACTGTCTGATGTGAAAACTTTATGTGTCCAATATCAAAATGTTAACAAACTATCAAAAAAAAAAACAAAAGCAATGATATGTCCATAAGGACAGTAATGTTTTATTTTATACATTAATGTAATTTCACCTCAAAGCACAAACTCTCATTCCTTAACACAAATACATGTGTTGATGTTGTCATACAGAGCATGAGACTGCTGTATTTTCTATGGATAGTTGAACAGCGATGACCAACAGACTGCAAAGAGCCCATAGAAATTGGGCTTTTTCAGACATACGACAATGAATGAGATTGTCTGCTTAATAAACAACATGTATGTACAGTATATGTTGTGCAATGAGAACATGTAACAACAAGGAAAATATCTGTGTATGGACTGACCACATACAAGAAGTAACGGATTCCTTCTTTATCTCCCCATGGCTGGAAAATCATCAACATAAATCGACCCTGTAAGTCTCTAAACGAGTAAGTCCGCAGAGGCGAATTTTATGGGAAAGACAAAAAACTTAATGAATTGAAGTGAAATCATTAATCGTGCGTTTAGTTCATGTAACAAAAAGTGTAACTTTCATTGGTTCCATGTATTTGATATTTATAGAGGAGGTGGGGGGGAGGGGGGGGGGGAACCCATTCTAGTTTAATAAAGCCAAAAACGTCATGACCCAATTTTCTGGACTTGTGCGTTTAGAGACTTACAGGGACGAAATGTATTTTGACAAACTTGTGAATGTATGGCATATCATATTGCCGACATAGAAGCATGGTCCTACAGCTATAAAATCCTTCCTCATCCCACTGCACACCCCCCGGGGACATCTTTACACTTTTCTTTTATAAACTAGATGAGAACCCAAGACCTTTGTGAGGGATTTTTAAATACATGTATAGGTCAAACCGATACTGCTCTGTGACTTAAAATGTGTGGCAAGAATGCACACCTTGAAGTTGGTATTTTGGATAATTACACCGAATGTTACTCAAAGACAACGTGTTTGGTGTTTTGAACGTGTCATTCTATTGAACATACAATTCAGATTAAACACTCGCGATTTTACTTTTCAAGTTTTATTGCGTTTTTAGGATAACGTCAAACCTAGTAAGCTTTTTTGACTTACTTAAGTAGAAACATGGACCTTTATGCAACAATGTTGTGTGCCAAATTTCATATGGATACATTCAGTTGTTTTCGAGTCCATAAGCCTTTTATGGATTTTGTTACAGATTTATAGTATAGACTGCCCTTTACAATCTTTGATCCTCCAATTTATACACATATTCTTTGATACATCTTTAAATTTATAAATGTATCAACCATGCTAGGTGTAATATAGCCATAATTGTTCTGTACTGTTAAATCCCAGCACAAACAAACAAAGCCCTGGCTAGGTGCTAACTGAAATACATGTATATATACAGAGATGTCAATCTATCTACATGAAAAAGTAGGAAATGTTCCTGCCAAATTCTTTAGCTACACATAAAAGTGAAGTGTGTTAATGGTAAATGATACTGCATACTGACAACCGAAAAGTCTATTTTCCTACCAAAGTAGGAAATTTGACATCCCTGTACATGTATATGGTTGCACAAAACATTGTGTCTTTTCCACTTAAATACAAGAAGAACTACTTCCTTCTTTCTGTCCTCTAAATTGTTGTTGTTGGTGCAATGATTTTACAACCGTGCAATAATGATCTATAACACATGTACAAGTATATTACTTTACCACTCTCCAGCACAGAGACCAGTATGATGCAAGCAATGAAGCTGAGTCCCTCCTGTCATGTGTGATAAGGTACAAAGTTGGACAAACTGAGTGTTCACTACCACTATATGGATTACTGAAAACTTCAGAGAGAATCCATGTAATATCCATCTCAGGAAGGAAATGATTGCTATTTGGCTATGCATGAAGTAAGTTTTACAAACAAAAAAATACAATCTCTGTTAAGAAAAGTGAGCTCATTGTTAGTTTTTGTTTTGTTGTTGTTCAAGATGGGTCAGATTACCTCCCTCTGTCAAGCATCATACTGAAGAGAAAACAAAATTACCATCTTTTTATGTGAAACATCGATCTATGTAAAGGAACTTTCTGAAAAAATTATCATCATGAGAGAAAAAACACTCTCATCTCATCATTCCCTTTTCAAAATTTTCTATTGTCTGTGCATCAAATGCATGTAAGAAGAGTAAATGTGATTTGTCCTCCGACCAGGGCAAACGAGTCACAAATCGCGCTGGGCGATAAATATCCACAGCCGTTTTCGATCGTTTTTAACTATTTTCCCACTAAGATATTAAAATTTGTTGTTTTTTTTTTCACAAAACGACAATTTAACCTTTTTTAACCTGAAAAAAGAACAATTTTTGTATCATAGTTGGAAAATAGTAAAAAACAGCAAAAAACAACTGTAACTCAAAATCACCCGACGCGACTTCTCATTCATTTGCCCTGGGCGCAAGACATTTGTTTTCCCTGTTTACAATGTTAGCTCAAGACCTCTCATATTTTGCTAAGGGAAACACCACTGTAGTGCTTATGTGACCGGAGATAAAAAAAAATTGCACCACGAAGATGCAGACGACATAACCCTTTCTTGTGACGGAGTCTCAGGCTGTTATTGACATGTTCAGTCACGTCTGACATGCACACAAATGTCGCATGACCTGACAAAATGAAGTAGGTGTCAACTTCTCATGTGTATAGTTACAATGTCTATGGGGGGAGGAAAGTCAGTGAACATTTGTCTTGGTGAAACAAAATTATTTAGCTTCCATTTTTTTTTTTTTTTTGCCCACTGTGGCACAATCGCTGTGGCCCCTATGCTCAACAAAATTCAGTCTTTTCAACAAAGTCTCCACTGACATCTGATTCACTCCATCTCCTTGTGAGACAAATATTATGAGAGAAAGAGCAAAATCTGAATGTCACAATAGTTCATATTCAACTAAGCAAAAACTTGGAAATTCCCGGCGGAGTGTTTGTACCCCTGTTGCTTTAAATAGAATACTCACTGATGTTTGCTACCACTTCACCACGAGATCCGAGAACAACTGTCAATGATTCCGCACATTTTCTATGTGTTTTTCTATGTCAGTGATAGTGAACAGTTTAGAGTGTTTGTACCCCCCTACTAAAATTAGATGGGGATTTCCAGCTGTTCACTTGGTTGGAACTAATCTATTATAAAGTATCCATAGAATGAGTACAGCAGTATTTGACTGTTATTCCCTCCAACACATGGCACAACAGCCCAAAACAACACAACAACAATGATCCCATGGCACAACAGACCAAAACAACATAACAACAATGATCCCATGGCACAACAGACCAAAACAAAATAACAATGATCACATGGCACAACAGACCAAAATAACATAACAATAATGATCCCTTGGCACAACAGACCAAAACAAAATAACAACAATGATCACATGGCACAACAGACCAAAATAACATAACAATAATGATCCCATGGCACAACAGACCAAAATAACATAACAATAATGATCACATGGTACAACAGACCAAAATAACATAACAATGATGCCGTTTGAAAATAAAACACAGCATCTAGCATTTTCAAGATACGTAGATACTGTGTTTTATTTTCAAACCGCAGAATGATCACATAGCACAACAGACCAAAATAACACAACAACAATAACCTTCAGGAGGTGCCCGAGTTAAGTGAGCAGATGTCTGTTCTTGATGACAGTGTTGCAGGTAAACACATCAAATCTATGGAGAAGATTTGACCAACTTTTTTGGTAGAGCTCTACTGTCACCTGGTTTTTGGATAGAGAAACTTGATGTCTAGCCTTCTCAGACAGAGATGAAAATATTCAGATGTTCTATGTGTATATAATGTTATTCATAATAAAGAACATTTGGCAGTTAAAAATCAGTTTAAGAATAGGCAGACAGATTGTCCCGACAAAAAAAAAAAAAAAAAAAGAAAAAAACTCCAAAACTTCTTGTCAGACTTTTCCTGACTGAACTGGGCCGGTATTTAAAGCCAAGACAATCTCTTTTCTATCCTTAGAATTGGAATAAGATTGAATGGCTACAAACATGCACATAATAATGGGAGATCATTGCGCTCAGCCCCATTACTTCCCTTTACCAGACACAAGAGAGACTGGACAAACAGTGTAAAGAGGAAAAAAAAATCACTTCTGTGTTTTTTACTTGAGACATACGCCATGGAAAATTCCAAAACAATTATGATGTAAAGAGAATGTTTTCTTCTTATTGTTATAATTTTATCAAATTTTTTGGTGATCAGTCTTTCGAATGACAAGGTGTAAAGGGATTTTTTTTCCTCTTTTCAATGTTTGCTATAGACCGCTTTGGCTGGGAAAGGGAAGTAATTCGGCCTGGTCAAAATGATCTCCCCTTATACGTCCCATTTTTGGGAGGGGCAGATAATCTGCGAAACAATCTCCCATTATACATGTATTAAAAGCAAAAACATAAATTCCGTCTTGGATGTAATGATCCAAGATTTCTTGAGACAGGTGTCCATGCAGATCTTACTGAAATCACTGTTTCTATCTAAAGAGAGATCAAAAGAGATCTACAAAATAAATGACACAGAGAATGATAAGCTGGCCGTTTTCTGTAGCTGAGACAAAAAAATTAAACAGCAGGAAAAAACGACCATGTATATATTTGTGCTACTAGGTACACTGAGTGAATATTTTCAAGCTGAAAAATCAAGATGTTTGCAGGCACATTCATAACTAAACATACACATCTGCTCTGAGGTGGGAGAAATTACCAATGGAAAATTGTTTTAAGTCTCATATCAGTGAAATCAATTGAAAAGCTTGACACAAAATGTGATAAACAACATTTCTAAAATTTCAAAGACAGCTCAGGACACAACAGCTTTGTGTGAGTTATATAATGACCTGACTGAATAGTATTTTCCTCAAAATGATATGTCCAATGGTAAGAAATCAATTTATTTGGAAAATATATTAATTTGAACAAAAACAAAAAAATCACATTTTTCTCAAAAACCTGAAAATTGGACATACATTGGACATATATCTCATTTTGTGGTCAACAGAACATATTGAGCTCATAAACTTATATTTTTGTGCGTTTTTGTACAGCTGAGATAACCACTACAACACGAGATTGAAAAGCTTAACAAAACCGTGACCGTGGTCAAACCCTTCAAATGTTTACTATTTGAATAGCCAAACAGGAAGGTACTAATGAGTTTGTTTTGCAGCCAGCTAAGTGGAAAGTACAAAAGGTATAAGACAAGCACTGCATAGAAGAAAAAAAAAATCACTTTAGCTCCTGTTAATTGAAACATGTAAAGCAAACAATTATGAAAAATGACCAGGATGAGAAAAAAAAAACATGGTGAATTTTTCAGAATTTTCCATTCCTCATTTTTCAAATAACAAGAGAGAAGGTAATTTGTTTCCCTTCTTTACAATGTTTGTGTTATAGCTCTGTGTACCTGCCAAAGGGAAGTAATTCTGCCTGACAGTCAAAATGGCTCATTGTCATTGTACGTAATATACACATATTCCTGAAGTACCTGATAAAACACAGGACCGTTTGCTCCGTCTGATGGTTTCAGATGTAGCAAACGCGAAAAAACGTTTGTTAAGCTTCAGATTTAAGTGCATGGACTCAACTCTCAGAACAAACTTATATATATATTTTTTTTTTAAATCTTGGCAAACTGACAGACTTCCTTTCGCACTCAAATTATATGTAAAATGTGAATGGTATATAATTCTTTGCTTGTGAGCAAAACACTAGAAATTGAGAAAGTTAATCCTGGCATTGATTTCAATTGGGTTATACACATATTCACAGGATGTACATATCATAGAAAACACACAAGCTGTACCAACCAGATAAAAAATGCTTGAAGTAAAATTACAACAAAACAGATTTTAAAAAGTATTTGAAAACAAATATGAAACAAAATGAAATACAGAAACATCTGTTTGAAAATGTAAAATGTAATCACAGACATAAGTTTACATGTGGAAGCTGAAGGTCCAAATGTTTACTTTAACTCTTGGTATCTCTGTGCTTTGACTCTGTCTAATGACATTTCATGCACTAAAAATATCAAAACATTGCATATTGTTTCTTACCAACATACACCACATATACATGAATAATTATTCACCGCTATACATTAAAATCTTGTCAAATGCTGATTATAAAGACACTTGGATATCCAAAAAGTCAGTCACTGAAGTAAGAGATAGGTCAGTCTTAGGAACAAAATGAACAAGATTTCCATGTGACAAGCAACATGATGAAATCAGGCGCTTGTAAAACTGACGCAACCTGAAAAATCATAATTTTTCCAGCTGTGAATACATTTTTAATGTAAATTTTCTTTTTTTTTTTTTTTTTCACAAAACCCTTTATGTCCATTTAAAAATGTATTTCAAGTTAAATTTGCTGAAATATATTGAGTAAAAGCTCAAAAATTATAATTTAGTAACAAGGCTTAATTGAGAATTAATGGGCATAACAACATTGATTGGCTATTTTCTAGCTGAACTCATTTGGAGCATCAGGTAATTCATCATGTTTAAGTGCTAATATTCCAGGTTCAAATACCGACAGGTCTCGACATTTTGTCCTTGGGAAAGGCAATTTACACACATTTCCTGACTCCACCCAAGTTTAAATGGATACCCGACTATAGACAGTGATTGATATTGTTAGACTGATAAGGATTTGAGCGCCTAACAGGCAGCCGCCTTGTATACTTCCCAGGAAGCTGAGAACGTTTATGAGTGTCTTCTATGGGTCTGTCGGGGTAATAAGAGATTGTAAAGCGCTTAGAGCCTGTAATTACGGGGGTAGGTGCTATATGAATACTCTCTATTATTATTATTATTATCATAATATTCGATTGCTACTCAAAGTAGAGCAAAGATTTTTTTAACAAAGAAAGAGAACTGAATAATCTTTTATGTGTTATCAAGCACTCTATATGCGCAATAAGTGATCAGCATCTGATTTCATTGTGTTGTTTCATATGTAACAGCTTTCAGGTTGTTAACAGGAGAGATGGAATGGGTAATGCAATACATGGATATAAAAAACTTCAACAAAAGCATAAAAATCAACATTGAAAAGCTGGCTTGCTTTGGATGACCAAATCATTCTTGAGCTGATTCTGAATGAAAATTATTCTCTTTGAGCCTGGACTGTATAAAAACCCTTATTCCTTGATCAAGAGTTCCGTTTGTGTAAAAAATTTCTATTGTAATTGTAACTGGTTTTGTGAAAATCCTCTATTCCTTTAGCATATGTCTTGCACCCAGGGCAAATGAGTCGGACGTTGCTCTGGGTGATTTCGAGCTACGGTCATTTCTAATTATTTTCTGACTCAAATACCAAATTTTTTTCTTTGTTTTTTCACAAAAACAAAAATTTAATCTTTTTTAAAATAAAAAAAAATAAAATTTTGGTAAAAATTTTGGTATCTGAGTTGGAAAATAGGTAAAAACGACGGTAACTCGAGATTGCCCGGTGCGACCTCTGACTCATTTGCCTGGAGCGCAACTCATATGTGGAAACCTTTACTATTTCTGGGCCCTGGGTGGTATGGAAATCTCCGTTTCTTGCAGGAATTTCAAATTGTGTGTTGACCTGTGTCCAGGCTGGGAAATGTCATTGACCTCTAGGAAGTATGTAAACTTCTAAAACATATGAACTCCTATCTTGTTTGAAATCTCTAATCCCTCTGAGTTCAGATCTCAGTGTCACTGAAAACCTCTATTCCATCATAGAGGGGTCAATGATCCGTAAGACCCCACCCACTAAGTGCAAACTGCCAGTCACCAGCACATGGATCTGTTCAGCTTCCTTCAGTGCATCTGGGACACTTTGTATTCGAGCATTGGGATCAGCAGGACGAACGAGGTCATCCCGACCTTGTGTAACCCAGGTCAGAGCCTGCAATATACAGGGGTAAGACACGGACGCAGGAGGTGGAGAAGGCTGACCGCTAGGTACCGCTGACGAATACTGATCACTGCTACTGGAATATCCTCTAGCTCTTTGTTCCTGGATGATACACTGAGGTTGCGGCGACTGAAGCGAATGATCTGGCTTGATAGCAAGATGGCTGTTGGAACTAGAATGTAAAACTTCCTGAGTATATCCATTAGAACCATCCGCAGAACTGGAACTGGATACCACCTCCTGAACAGAATTGTCCAACAGTTTCAATCTTTCACAGGGACCTGCATTCTGACTGTGAGTCTTTGCAGGGGTTGACGAGCGATCAGCCCACTCGACCTGGGTCAAGTTAGCATTATGATCAACGACATGTGCTGATGTACTAGCATTATTATCATCATGACATGTGGCATCAGCTTGTGACAAATGACAATTGCTGACGTTAGACGAAGACAATGTGTCTGCTGTTATGTCTGCAGACATTAGCCTGTCCCAGACTGATTTAATCAGTTCTGTTCTTTCCAGCATTGACTTGGGCGTGGCTGTTCGTTTTATCAGTTCTGGAAAGCAAAGACGTGAGCCTAAGTGAGATGGGAGCAAGAAACAGTCATTAACCCTGCAGATGATAAGAAGCTGTTCTATTTAAAAAAAAAAAATCTTTCATTGTGGCAGTTTTTCTCTATTCTGCCTTGCTCTGACCTTATATTATAATACCTATCTCTTCCATGTATACACACATATCTATATACATCTTCTTATTAAGTTTCTTTCTATACATATACCACTGTGTCCAAAAAGTCTGTGAACAAAGAAAATATCACGCTATCAGCTTTTCCATGGGGGAGCTAATGCATCAGGATTATGTGAATCTTGCAAAGAGCATCGGGTTTTGCAGTATAAATGGCGGAAATCATATGATGATCTTAAGTATTATATTCTAATTAAATAACCCTTTTTCATCATGCAAAGGTCATAGAATTTTGCAGGGAGTCCATAAGATCTGGGCACAAAGGTAGAATGTGTATTTTCAATTAAACAACTACGAAAAACATTTTTTTAATTGGAATATTAGTATATAGGACCTTCGATATGATTTCACCATTTATGGTGCAAAAATTGATGCCCCTTGCCAGTTTCAGATAAACCCAATGTATTAACTCCCCAAAAAAGGTGATAGCCAGTGAATACTTCCCATGTGTCCACACTTTAAAGACACCCTGAATGTGTATCTATTTGTCCATATATACAATATATAAATATTGCATACTTGTACTTTGTTTCATCAAGTGTGAAAGAAATTTATTTTGAGAACAAATAAAGTTTATCTTGTCATATCTTATACTTCTACAAAGAATTATCCATATATATATATAACACTGAACAGTTTTACATTTTATGTTGTGTTCTTCTCTTAAAATATTGTATGCAACCTACTACTTCATCGCATTTCTTATAACTCCATCTTTACTTACTGACACTAAAGGTTAAGAACTACAAATCTCTATTTCTCTATCTGTTAAACCGCAGGTCTAAGACAAGCAAATAAGCATTATAAGCTTGAAGGGCAAAAGAATGGTTTGGCCACAATTAATCCAATTTTCCCTGCTTTTAGAAAATTTTTTTTGGTAAAAATAAACCTACTTTCCCAAACAGACAAAACAAATAGTTTATTACCATTACATATATCACATTCTGCAAAGCACTGGCTAAATCAGGTCATATAATTCATACAAAAATACATATATCTTTCATGTACCTGTCCTGGAAGTGTGTTGCAATTTGTGGCCAAACCTTTCAATTACTTTGAAAATTATGAGGAAACGTCATTTAAATAACAGACTTTTACAGACAATATTGAAATTAAAGATTTTCTTGTTAAGACAAATCCCTCCATCATGTTAAAGGTAAATAAAAGGAGATGATCGAGTAACTGTCAAGGTCATAGGCAGATTGTCGGTCTCTGAATGGACAATTTACCAAGCGCAATAGTTTCGTCTTCCCTGTATCCTAATATTAATACATTCACATCATTCCTGTTTCAAGGACAAAGACAGCTACAAAGTCATTGGCTAGAAAATCATACCAAAACATTTTGCCTCGCTCATGTTTTGAGTAATTTTGGGCCAGTCAGCTTCACCTCATCTTAGACACATTTCATGGTCCATTTGAAACAAGTTTCTCTTTGTCATGAAAAACTTACTGAAATGTGACACAATCTGCTGAAGACTCTGACATCATATCCCTTTCCCCAAGTAAATGTCAGACATTTTACAATATACATTCCAAAAATAACTGGAGGTCTCTGAGTCCGCTACCACAAAAAAAAAAAAAAAAAAAATGATCACCAGACAACAGAAGAGTAAAGGGGAAGAACAACAGATGTCCGGCTGTCAATGCTTTCAAACCCCAGGCTAAAGTCCTCCTGAGACTTTACTATCCCATCTAAAGACATCAAAATGAACAAACATTGCTTTGCCATAACTCGGTTTGAATCAACAACTGCAACAAACAAAAAGCAAGAGGTCTTTAAAGATAAAATCTCAAACTTTCTGTGATGAGTAAAAAATAGGCATATGTGGTTCTTCTCCTTTGGTCTTCAGCTGATAATTACAAAAAACTTCGAATACATAGTTAGGAATTTAGTTATGTCTTCTACTGATAATTACGAAAAAATTCAAATACACAAGAAGCAATTTAACTACGTCTTAGTGCAACGTGTAATAGCAATTTTCTCATTCTCACACTCCATCCATGCCTCTCTCTCTCTATCTATCTATCGACATATAGCTACAAAGCTTGTTCACTGTAATGTTACCTGGACGTACTGGAGGAGCCATACTGACCTGTCTCAAGTTTGTTTCTCTATCTGAATTAACAAACAGTGATGACATCATTTTTTCTGGAATCATTCAGGACTTTTCTTTTTTTTTAATTCTGAAATTCATTTACTTTTTTTCTAGGATCCTCAGTGCTTCAAGCACACAAAATCTTTGACAAAAGTCTTCCACAATACATTTGAAAGGTAAATTCTAGACCAGTCCTGAATACATAACTTTTTTTCTGGGACACATAAAATATAATCAGTACTCTCTGATAATGGCAAAAGTCATTTTCAACAATTTTGAGATATTGAGAAAAAAGCGTTTAACTCTTTCCATGCCAATGAATGATATATCGTCGATATCGCAGGCCGCCACTGTGCCAACAAACGATATATCGTCGATATAGTGCTACTGAGTTTGTGCGATGTTTATGTAGAGATAGACACTTTATCGGTTACTTTCGGAACGATAACTCCTGTGTACTTCCTTTCTCAGTCTTTTGGCGTGTG
>JBCEWB010098336.1:0-10000 GCA_039654565.1 Peronia peronii
GCCAGCTTGCGGTCCACCGTGTCGCGGTCTGCGCAGCGCCATTGCCCTAGGCGTGTAGCATAATATATGAGTGGTGAACCACCATTCCCACCCCAGCCCCAGTACACCGCCAGCTCTGGTCTGTTCACACCCTTAGAAACAGTTTGCTATTACCTTTGTTAGAGTTTTGTCTCCCCTCAAAGGCAGCGACCAAGTGTGGCGTATTGTCCTCATTTCACATACATATGATTTGTGTGTGTCTATGTGTGTATGATGAATAAAGATACGATCTATACTGGGCAAGCGCAGTGCAAGGGAAGAACATTCACCATCATCGTGCCAAGATTTTACCGTAATATAAGATCAGAACTGTACAGGCAGACAGACATAAATATATTGAGACCATTAAGACGATTTAACAGTTGACTGAAATCGGGATTTTTTTTGACCAGCTTTGCCAGACACAAAGGGTGTTCAGCAAACGGAGCAAAAAACAACATCAAAAACTCACTTTCCATTGTGTCATTGAACCACTGATCACCGAAGAGTTTGATTAAATTCTTACTTTTTAGTCCGTGGCTTTCGGGCGATTTTTCATGATTTGTGCTTCAAATAAAGAACTGTTTTTCCAGCGCCCTTTATGCATTGTAAAGAGATGTTTTGGGACTGATTAAAAACAACAACAACGCCCATTCATACGTACTGGTAAAATGAGTTTTCATGCACTGGAATCTCTGAATACATGCAACGTGTTTATCAGATCAATGTTGTTGACATCAAAAGCTGGATATAACATGATAACAATTTACTGGTCAGGCCCAGGTAAACATGATCATCAACTGAGCTGACAAAAACCAATCATTGACCACACAACATATTGGAATGCAGTTTGCACCATAAAAGTACAACGAACATGATCTTCACTGAAAGGTGCATACAGAACAGCTGAAGGAGACATTTAATTGGCTCATAAAAGACCGCCTCAGTCTTGTAGAAGGGGGTGGGCGGGGTGGGGGTTAGGGTACATCAAAACAAAGATAAAACAGATTCATCTGGAGTAGCTGCAGAGTCATCACAATCCAACAGCTGCCCCATATAAAATAAGTGTATAAGAAATTATTTTATAATTTATCTGGACTGGCCATTTCCCAATATGTACACAATCCCCTCGAAGTTGAGCTCTGGTGTCTAGCAAAGCCCCGTGGGCGAGTCCATACCACAGTGTACATCATTTTAATCTCTTTATTTTATTTCCTCCTCATCAGTGATTGATTTGTCTCACAGACCGTGTCGATCTGGAAATGTGGACAAGAGCCTTCTATAATTTAATATGGCTGTTTCCCCTGGCAGACATCACACACTGCATTATAAAGTAGCAAAGCAATAAGTAGCAATAATAATAATAGTAATAATGAAAGCAAGTGGTGTAACGATTGAAGCAGATGAAAATTAGCGGATGAAATGAAGCGGCCTTCTTCTGTCCAGGAGATTATGCTTTCAGACAGGTCTGAAGAGAAACACATCTGCGGGAAGGTAAAACTTATGTACAAAGGTTTGATATTATGTCCCATTCTTGTCAGTGCTCACCAGAGCTTAGGTCAACGAGCACACATGTCCACCTGGTCTGGTCAGCCACTTGCTTGTGTCAGCTGCACACATATCTAGTGAGATCTTTCTCGAATTTTTCTTTCTCTTTTTTTCAGTTTGTAACATTTCCTAGCTCCGAAGGCACGGGCTGGAATGAGCGTCCTGAGTCAGAAACTGCATATATAGAGAAGGTGCAGTCCTGTCAGTTGGAATGTGTGAACAGGCATGTAGTATCGTTGATCATTGTATACATGTGGCACATATTACCGAGAAGCGCGAGTATAACAAGGTTTTAGTGTTCAATAATGTATTGAGGATCATACAGTCAAATGTTCTAGCCTGCAATGCTCACACCGATAGATGTCGTTGTTGGCAGAGAGAAGTAACGGTCGAAATGTCAAAAGGACGGACACATAGAGAACAGTCGACTGACAAAATGTGTGTGACATGGTTTGATTTGGAGTTCTAAAATAACAAAGATTACAAGGTTTGCTCTGTGAAATGGAATGTTAGCAAATGGGAAGGTCATCCCCGTAACTCTGTCCTGTAGTCTGCGTGAGGATTACGTCTGTCGATTAGATCACTACGGGCAATGGTCAAGTTGTATCACACTGTTGTCACTTGGCTCTGTTGCCTTGGTCAGTCATTAGTTCTGGTCCCGTTTCTGGACGATTCCTCTCTCGATCTCTTGTACATAAACTCTGCCCACTTCTGAGTGAGGGCTGGGATGGTGTAGATGAGCGGGTTGAGGGCCGAGTTGATGGGCAGGATCAGGACCGTAGACCAGGCATAAGCTTCAATGCCCAGACGGTATCCGCCCAAAGCCATCAGGCCCATGATGCCTATGGGGAACCAGCATAGAAAGTCTGTGATGGCGATGAGAGACAGATGTCTGGCTACAGCAAAGTCCTGGGCCTGCCGGTTGTTGGCATTGGTCAGGGCGCCGTGACCTAGCCGCATGCTGGCCATGGTCCTGTAGATGATGAGCTGACCGACAGCGATCAAGATGAAGAGGAAGAAGTTGATGAAGATGAAGACGATGGTGGGGAACTGCCAGCCTGGAGGTCGGTGGTTGATGAGGGGAAGGCCAAGGCACATGCCGTTGGAGGTGTAGGTGTGCCAGTGCTCAAAGGGTGGCAGAAGCGGAATGACGGCGATACACAGGCCAACAGCCCAGGATATGAAACAACAGAAGGTGATCAGAGGTTTGCGCATCTTCAGCTGCCCGAAAGGAAATTTGATGATGAGAAACCTGTCCACTGTGATGAGAAATATGAAGAACGTGGACACCTCACTGGAGAGAGTGGACAAAAATCCCGCCACTCGGCAAGCGATACTATTGCGCCACTCGGATTCATTCCAGACGTACGTCCCTCTAAAGTGCGAGTCGGCCACGGCAATGATGAGGAGGTAGACGCCCATGAAGAGGTCTGATATACTGAGGTGCATGACGAACTGACCATAGGCCATCTTCAGAATGTTTCTATCACAGACCAGGCGGTAGACTATGACCACTACATTGCCCACCAGTGCCAGGCAGCCGAAGAGCCACAACATCACTCTGAGGATCTGCTGGCCCATGAGATCTGAGCAGGTGGAGAAAGGATCGGGCGGGGCGGTGCACACATAGCTCGGGGTGAGGGAACCGTGGAGCTGGGGACAGCACAGCTTGAATGTGTCTGTGAACAGGTTGGAAGTCACAGCCAGATCTTTGAATGTTTGGCCAGAGAAACTTTGGACGTCCAGCTCCCTCAGATCCAGCACCTGCAAGGTGTACTCAGGTGGGAACATATTGGGAATCATGTGGACAATCTTGGTGGCCCGCAGATTGAGCCGCTGTAAGTTGACCAGAGGCTCTAGCAATGTTCTGTTTATAACTGAAATGTTAGTATGTGAGAGGTCGAGCTCTCGTAGCGGAGACAGGCCCCCAAACGTGTTGAAGGTGTCGTGATGCAGCGATGTGAGGTCTTCGTTGTAGCTGAGATTCAGAAACTGCAAACTGACCATGTATCGAAATATGCTGGTGGATGAAATGTTTTGTATTTGATTATAACTAAGGTCCATGGTAATCACTGACCAAAGATCATTTTGTGAGTAGGTTACGGTATCTACATGAGTAATGCCACTCCCAGACAGATAGATTTCTATCAAGTTGTAGAAGCGATTTTTGGGAAATCCAGGGAAAACTTCAGCAACATTGATCCCCGATAGATCCAGGTAGCGAGTTCGGTGGTCGACGAAAGTAAGATCATCGAGCGGGACCGATTTGTCATAGTCTGTCACAGTGACCACGCCCCCCAGACATAGAAATCCTTCTCGACAGCTGACGTGGCAGCTGATCTCGTCATCTCCCAGCGGGCAGTGCGGCTGTCCGTCACAGACCAGATCTGGGTGGAGACAGATGTCCGAACTGGCACACCGGAAGTTGTCGGTACAGTCTAAAGGAGCAGCTTCATCTTCTCCATTGGGACAGTCATATACGTCGTTGTAGACATAGTGAAGAGGAATGCAGTAGGACTTCGGACATTTGATGTAACCCTCTGGACAAATAAACTCATCGCAGTTCTGCAGGTGTACGAAATCTCTGCAGCCTAGCAAGCCGTTGTACCTGTCTTTGATGTAGACACAGCGCGGTGCCCAGTTGGCGAAGACATTGCTGATATTGTCTGTTTTATCGTAACAAGTGACCGATTGAAGTTTACCGATGGTCTCGTCCAGCGGCCCTTCAGGTCCTTGACAGTCCACATACCCGTCATCCAGCATGTGTTTGTAGACGCATTGCGTGCGATTGCAAGTAAAAACACACTGCCCTATGTCAGCATCGGGCACGGACGCCATCTCTGCCTTGACATCACCTCGGGAAGTGCAAGCGTTGCAGTCCACCTCACCGTCGGCGAACCAGTGTTTGGGGAGACATCGACCGTCGTGGCACAGGCCGTGTCGGCATTTCAAACATTTGTCCTCGTCACTGCCGTCCACACAGTCCGGGTACAGGTCGCACTGAGCGTCCAGCGGCACGCACTGCCTGCTGGCACAGGTGAACTCGCTCATACTGTCGCACACACGGTAGTTACAGATGGTCTCATCGTGCTTGTTGGGACACTGCGGGACGTAGTCACATACCAGAGCATAGGGCACTGAGGTGTTCTCCACGTCGTTACATTGGAACATAATCATTTTGTCTGACCTCATTCTGTTCTCAAACACATGGTCGATGATGACGGAGAAGGGCTGTTGGCCTGTCATCTGCAGCGTGCTGGATGTGGACACCAGGGGAGAATCGTAGGAAGACCCGTCAAAGATCTGGGCGTTGAGTGCCAACTCACCTCTCCCGACTGCTGCACGGATACTCTTGTCACTGGTTTTGATCACACGGGGCATGCGGCCTTCACGATACATCGGAGCTTTCTTGGACTCACACAGAAAGTAGCGGGCGTTTTTGTAACCGCAGCCAATGCTAAGCCAAGCGTCGCCCTTGGTCCAGTATTCCGTACGGTTTTCAATGTCCAACCTGGCGGACGTGATAGTCTCCTCTAAGACATCAGCAGTGTAGACGGTGACGTTGAAGCTCCAGACGGCGCAACCTTGAATGTGACCGCCCAGAGGTTCCCCACCGTCCCAGGCGTTGTAGGCCAAAGGGAGATCGTTGACCCAGCGAAAACGCTGATCGTAGCTCTTGGAGTCTCTCTTCAGTCCTATGAAGACATCCACCGAGTCATTGGTTTCCCCCGTACGGTTCATCACTTCGTGGATTTTAGAAGGTATACTTTCTCTCAAGAAACTGAGCTCTTCTTTGGTTTCCAAAGACACCAGATCGGCTTCAGCAGCCAGACAGCGCTCGCTAGCTTGCACCCAGTTGATATCGATGTCACTGTAAAACATGCGGTAGCAAGAGATGTTGGAGATGGCATCCACGTCTTTGATGGCCTTGAACCTGAACCAGTCTGTGTGGCACTGGAGACAGAGCATGATGGGGATCATCTGATTCTGGGTCAGATCTTGGAATGAGGTCACCTCCACCAGGTTGTTGCTGGGGAAGATGTTCATGATCATCACGCCGGACTCGGAGCCCACCAGCACTAACAGCAGCTTGACGGCCGTGGAGTTGAAGGATTTCATGTCCTCGTCCGGGTTGATCTGCATGCTCTTGGCCCCGTTGACCACCATGACGATGATCTGCTGCGTGTCTGTCCGGGCCCCGGTGACAGAGTCGTTGAAAAACTCCATGGCGTGCAGGGCAGCGGAGATGGGGAAAGAGACATGCACGGGGCTGACCTCGTCCATGGCAATAGTTCGCTTCAACTGTGACTTGGTGGTGAAGGTGTTGAAATCAAAGCGCATGTCCATCTTGGGACTGAAGTAAGGCGCTCTGCCCTGCACCGTGGAGGCAATCATGCTGATCTTCACCCGTCGGAGACGTTCCTCCGTGGGAGGGATGAAAACATCGACGAGCTGTGAGAAGAATTGCATCTGTTTGCGGTAGTGGTTGGTGCCGACAGTCTCCGGATTGTTGGTACCGGCGTCAGCGATGAAGAGGAGGTCAATGTCGGCCGTGTTGCAGTCCAGCAGGGGGAAGTCGTCGGTCTTTCGGCGGATGATCAAACCTGCGGGCGACAAGAAGGCGGTTTGGCGTGGGTGTGGCAGAGAAAAGAGAAGAAAAAGAGATGAGGTGAGTGGGTTACAAAGATCGTCATGTCATTTTAACATTCCACAAACACACTATGCAATAGAGATGTCTGTTCCCAGTGCTAGCTCTAGTAAACTGCATCATCAGGAAACATTCATGCCAACGCTGGCATCCACCAGACCGTTTTCGATACAGCCCATCATCGAGTTCAAAGGACGCAATTGGAACTAATTTATCCTCACAGAGTTTCTTATCTTTCTGGCATATTCAACATGAAGCTTTGCAGTTGAGACCAGCAAGTGGATAGTGGAAAAACAAAACAAAACAAGTACATGCTACTTGACAAGGATGTTAATACAGTAGTTACTCTTCATTTGGCAACCTTGTATCCTTTATTTTGGGCCCGAAGACGATTGATCTGGCCGTCGGATGCCGATGTTAGTATGAATGCACAATTACAATGACAGAGAGCAAATGGAAGCCTGAACAGTAGATACTGGTTTATGGTCTACGTAACATGATGAGTTGTTTGAAAGTGTCATAGACTTTCTTCCCTCCCCTCTCCCTCACCCCGTGACAACTACCAGACTCAAGCAGGTGCAGATCACTGACAACTTGACGAAAGCAGCAGAGCAGAGAACTACAACAACAACAACAACAGTAGAATGACACAACTGATGTCTATAACTGACCACCCAGTTACAGTTCACAAAAACTGAAACAAATGCACACAGAGAGAGATTTGAGCACGACACGTTGGCACATGGCATACGTTACCGAGGCTCTGCGCCGAGCTGTTCCATATGGGCGGTTCGTAAATTAGCTTGTTATTGGCTTTCATTTCGTATTTCGCATCAGCTGAAAAGTATACGTGGAGTGCTCCACATGTACTCAGTGATGTTGGACTCGTGGACAGTCTTTTTAGACACTACAGAAACACACATTACCTTGTGGAATTTTTGTCCAGAATTATTTGGCACACTTCACATACTTTAACCTCAGATGGATGAAACTGAGAAAATGTTTGATTTTAATTTGATCTTTAATTTCATTTTTTTTCTATTGTTGTTCTGTGTTATTTTGCTTTCTTGTGTCTCCTTTGGCTCTAGAGGACACAAATTTGAAATAATTATGTTGTAGTTCTAGTTTTGAAACCAATTATACATGGAAATAAATATTAAGGAGAAAAAAAAAGGGGGGGGGGGAAGGAGGGAAGAGAGAATGACAGGCATTTGGACAATGCACAGGTATATAAAATAACCCAGGTTTAATTTATAAAACAAAATCAAAGCAAATAAAGTATAATGTTTGAAGCGCTATATTTTAGGTTGACCAGAGCGGGAAGAGAGACTTTTTGCTACTGAAGGTTGAACTGCGCAAACGGTGTCAGAGAGAAGTAAACGTGAGGGTGAGGAACCGACTCGTGGCTCAGTTTTGGACACTTCAGCAATTTGTGCGAATGCGGGAAGAGCCGGCTGGTGATATTTCACTGTTGAGCTCTGAGATGGCCTAAGAAACTGGTATGAGGAACTGATCATGAGCAAAGCCCCTTTAGGCGGTAGAAAAAGATTGAAGTGAACTGCGATCAGTATGATCGATTTTAGGCCCGAAATTCACTGCAGTCGGGACAGCCAAGGCGTTTGTTGAACATTGGAGTCGTTACTAGCCCTATACCAGCGTTGTGGAGAAAGAGGCCGCCACCCGTGGGTCGGTAGTGCTTGTACAGTAGGTAAAACACACACACACACACACACACACATTCCTGGTTCTAACTTTGAACGCTGTAGATTGGTCGGTAAGACAAGGTCTTATTGGGGTTACCAACCCTCTCGGAAAACCCGGGATCATCCCAGTTTAAGACGAGATAACCTGCGCCAGGAGGCTGAAAGACGTATATAGAACGGTTTAAGTGAAATCCCGAACAGCCGGAAATGTCTTATGTTGCACCGAAGTAATGAAATTCAGAAAGAGAAATACCGAGATATGGAATGTACGAAGATACTGCGCAGTCCCGGATGTAGATCCCGGAAGTTTGCATATCGCGATCCAAGTTTTCTTTCATCCTTATTAAAATATTAGAACTGTGAAATTATAGCTATTAGTCCTGCTCGACTTCAGGACCGCAAGTCGGACGTTGATGCTGTTGATTACAAAAAGGGGACGTGATTTTCTGATTTGCGCAGTGTAACAAGCAAGTGACCGACATGAAAGAGCGAAACTGACTCTCGTACTCTGCCCAGTCACGTGTGACTACATCCACTTATGGTCCGGTGTGCGGCGGCAGCATAGCGTGGCCACATCTCCTTATTTTATGTTTTTTTGCATAAAAATGTACATGTTATGCCGGCTTCTGTATAGATATAATAAAGTTTTAGAAGCGTAGGACATGTAATCGTCATAAGTTGCTTGTCGAATAACTTAGTTTACCTTAATCTCTGTAAATGGTCAAATCGGGGATAAAGCATTTCGCTCTTCTGTCTGTGATACTATTAATGATATTGTGTCTCAAGACACCCCGGGGATTCATCCCACTGCATGCGACTAGATTTAGACTTAGATCTAGAATCAAATGTATGGCATGGCCAAGATCAGCTGTCTTTTGCAAACTCAGATCAGGATATTTGTATTTTATTGCTTTCTTTCACTCTGTCCCTGAGAAGAAAACCATCAACAATATTATTATTTTGATCAACACCACAAAATATCTGCAGCTACTCCAAGGTTTGATTATTCCCGGGTTCCTTTTCAATTATTATTTGGTAAAGCCTGAGCAGAGAATAGCAGTGCGTGTCAAGTACAAAAGTTTTCTACTGTGTTGATGTTCAAGCGAGGGTTAAATATAGATCTGCCTTCTTGAAAGAAAAAAAAATGAGATACGGAACACGTTATGTCATAGGATTAGCTTGTAAATTTATCGCTTTTGACAGCTGTCCCTGCTGATTTTAATGCAGAATCCCTGATTTGGTTCATAAAATCCTTGATCGGACCTTATCAGGATTGGCAAACCCTGGGTCTTGACTTTTGAGTGTTGTGTTTCCTGAAGCCCCGATAAGGTCCATTGTGAAATATGCACAGTATAGCGAATTCTTTTGTTAACTGCCCGTATTCTGCGGTGGTTACTGAGGGAGCCAACCATTATTTCTGTGAATCGAATGATATGACGTGGAAAGGATTCTTGAGATGGACAAATGAAGGGAAATAAGTGGATGAACGATACGGCTGCTGGGTGACATCAGGGATTAAAATAGAAAATAGGAACATTCCCAGTACGGACCCATGTCAGTTAGAATAGACAGACACCCTGCACGCGTCAAGTAGATTGTAAGAGCCAGTAGCTAACCATAGATCGTACACCAGCTGCAAGGGAAAAACTGTTTCTAAATTTCATGTACGTCATAGCCTGTGTCTGTTGTAGACAAAGTAACGAATGACAATCAAGATAGGACAAGGCAAAAGAGGGACATTGATTTTCAACGCGATATGCAATCTGTAAAATGGGCGCACCTATAAATTGATTATTATTGTATGTTTGTTTAAAAGTCCGGGGCAGCATATTCATGAGTATATTAAATGTTCATAGATTTTCTCTCCTTCAAATGGTAAAACATCGCCCTGCATGGCAACGCCAACCGAAGCAGTGAATTTGAGACCATCGTTATTTTTGTGTGATGAATCAAGATCGAAACTTTCTTTCTTGTTTCTGTTATCGATTACACCCCTCGTCGTCTTTCCTCACCCTTACGTTTGACCATTTTCAGTGACCAGAGAGACAAAAAGGGAGGGAGAGTGGAGAAGAACCGGTTATAG
>JBCEWB010098347.1:0-12221 GCA_039654565.1 Peronia peronii
AAACACATTCTTTTTCTGTGCATTCCTCTGGAAATTAGAGGTGTCGACAGGTCTTTTAAATATATATATATATATATATTTATATCGCTCTTTACACCACAAACGACAAATTTTTAATGATATTTTGTTCAATATAGTTAAATCTACTTATTCTGTGCAACATAAAGGTTAATCCTGCCATTTAAGATTTTCTTTTATTTGGACAATTTTAATTTGTGGCCATCCTGAGGACTTCTTTGATAAAAATTGTTGCGATGATGAAGCTTTTCAATAATTAATGATTGTTTTTGCTAAGGGATATCCCCAGCCATCAGTTTGAGTTGCTATGATGATAAAATTATATGCATTTTCGCTGTTACAAAAGCTACTGTACATTTATATTTTCAACAACAATAAGATATATAGTGCAGTTCTATCCGATCCAGAGCAGAGGGCGTGTCAAAGTTTATTTCCAATATAATGGAAGGGTGATGTCGAAATCATTCCTCCGGAAAGATTGTGCAATGTATTATGGCGTTGGCATTGGAAAATTTAGTCCCCACCTCCACGCTCCCACTCCCCACAAGACCATGTTAACTGCGCAGTACCCGATGCTCCAATCCAATCCCCAGATAATCTTACCTGTTCATCGTCTGAAACTACATCATAATGACACTAACGACAACAAACAAGAAGTTCAGAATTACCATGAGATTAGCGATGTTGTGCTCTGTTGGCTAGGTTATAGCAATTGGAACGGCTTGATGTACCGGTACTCTTGTCATGTGACCATTTTGAACTAATCAAGTAAAACATGGCCACTCTACCCTCTTGTAGACACTACGACATGACCAGAATATCCACCGTTATATTTGCCCCTATAAAGTCTAAACCATGTTTAAAAGGTGGGTATTTTTGTCTGTAACTGTAAGGCTCATTTAAAAATCTGAAAGAGTGGATGACAGAATTCTATTGATGAAACGTATAATTATGATTGAGTGGGGAGATCCTCTAAATGTAATAATTTTTGTTTACTGTGATGAAACAGAATTGTTGGACCTGCTTGCAGACTCACACCAAATTGTTGGTCTTTTATGTCTTATTCATCTGCCTCAATGCATATCTGGAATGACATGGTTAAGGCAACCGCGAATGATGACGACGACGACAAACAACAATAACAGCTTCTAGCAACAACAACAGCCACCGAGAGAAACAGCTGTAGCAAGAAGAATAATTTCGACGACAACGACAATAACAACAACAACAACAACAACAACAACAACAACAATAACGACGACGACAACACCAATAACATTAAGTTCACTACAGCCCGAACCTATGACACCACAGCAGCATTTTTGTTTCCTTTTTCGAAAACCGTTGGTATCACTCATTGCACTTTAATTTTAGTTCCTGCATAAGAATATGACTCTGCTGGTGGGAATGTTAAAAAATCAACAAAAACGTGTTTACTTAATGGGAAGTGAATCGGGTAAAGTACACGCCACACCTTCCTTTGTCCGGTTTATTCATAATCTATGCAGCCAATGGACGGTGGTGAATATATGAAAGTCCAGGATATTGACGCAGATGACTGCCCTTACAAAAACAAATAAACGAATCTAAAGGAATGATCAAAAGATTTAAAGGAAAAAGGAAAATATAGAATGGCTCATAGCATATTTTTACACCTGTTAGATCTTTCTGATAACAGAAATCGAGATCTGGGAAAAGCACAAAGAGAGAAAGAGAGAGAGAGAGAAGGGGGAGAGAGATAGAGAAAAAACAGACAGACAAACAGACAGACAAAGAGAGAGAGAAAGAGAACGAGACATACACACACACAGATTCCTTTTAAAACCCGAATAATCATTTTTGTTGGAACAACCATAAAACATACATGTTTATCTTGCACAACCTGATCTTGTAGTTTATAAAACGCCCATAAGAAATCTGGTATGTGCGTTGTACTGTTTCAGTAACAGTGAATGCAGATTGAACCAAAGTTCGTTCACAGTTGTAAAAGAGACTGCCAGTCTTATCCATCACAAAGGTTTTGAACATTTGTTATTGCAGTTAAATCTTACCCACAGATCCATCATCAGTAAAGGTCCTGGGAATGATTTTTTGATGGCTGAACTAAGAATTTTCTAAGCTTCAAATTCGGATTCAGCATGCTTAGATTAGAAGAATAGTGTGGAAAAAAAAAAAACCCTGTTTTCAAAAGCCTAAGGCTCCTAAGATATTTAATATAATTGTTTGAACCTTGACAGAGAAATAAAATAGCTCTTTATAAAAAATAACATGCATTTGTTTTTTGGTTATATGCCATTCAATATGTGGGTTGACGTATTTGTATATTTCTCAGTTTTCGACCAAATGTCCAATTTTCCTTCATTAGAAAAAAGAGGATGCATATTATTGAAACACATGCTATGAACAATATATATGCCTAAGTTGAAGTTAATCAGTTCAGAAACAAAAAATCCTTAGGCGAAAAAAAAAAAAAAAAAGAAAAAAATGAAAGAAACGGACATTTTGAGAAAATCGCAGTTGAATTTTCAGTGCATAGTACACTTTCTATACAGTCTCTTCGTGGTGCCGTTTGAGTTTAAAACTGATGTTTCTAGCCCTAACCAGTATTGTTTGCATACCAGGAGAGGTCAAAGTGTCTAATAATAGCAAAAAATAGATTTTGGTATTTTGATAACAAAAACCTCCTTTTCAGGACGCGCTCACTCCCTTAAAACAATTCAGCCCCAGAGCTTTGGGCAACGTTCTCATAGCCTGTAACATGGCCTTGGCCTAATGAGTTCATTGGATTATGTTATAAGCATGTACGTAGCTTTTCAATCCCAAGAAAGTAGGATTATCTCGGCTTTAAATGCGTGCCCAATTTGATGAGAAGAACTTTCGAAGCTAGAAATTTCTAACTTGGAATTTTTGCTCCGATAGCGGCGTCTGCACCTGTTCTTCATCTGATTTTTAAGACAATGGTTCTCTAACGTACGTAGCGTACACATGGAACGTCCTAAATAAATCAGCTTTATTCGAGAAGGTAGACGTCCGGCTTAGAGAAGTCAAGAGACCGTTGAATCACTGAAAAAGTGCAGGTCCTAATCTCCTTAAGTTATACATCCTCCGGTAGGATTCGAATTTGGAACCCGCGATGTAAGTTTTTCGCTGAGGAGCAGACGCCTAAGCCTTGGCCAAGGCGACCCTATCAGAAAATAAAATAAAACGAAATGGTCTTAGGAGGAAAACAGAGCTAAGATCGGAAGTCATTGGTTTTGTGTGTAATGGTCAGCGGTTGTTTTGGTCGTTGGAGTGGATGATCATATAGTCGCATAATGAAGCCACAAAAGACTGAGTGATTTACTTTTTCTGCTCTAAATAATATCTGTTTATTTAATGGCTATCTCGGCGGGCAGTATTTAATGCCATTGATTCAGCACGTGCTTTTGTTTGACAAACATAACACTAGGTTTAGTTGATTTCTTACGTGGAAAAAAATTATTATTGTTTGTCATAATTGGGCAAGCAAGTAGAATCTAAATCAGACAGTCTTCCCTCTGCATCCCATCCCTCTTTTGTTTCGAAAAATAAGCAAATACATAAATAAATGAAAAAGTAAATTAATAGCAAAACGTTACAGTATGTGATATAAATTACAAGGATACTTGAGTTTGTATCCTTTTAAAATTGAGGAAGTGGATTGATATATAGCCATATAAGCTCAATTGTTATGTTACAGTGCGTGTAATATGAATATTTTCAAACAAGTATCTTTGAATCCATGTGCACTGGATTCCTTAAATGAAATACGGAAGGGAATTGCAGAGGGATAGACCATTTGATCTTTGCCGTAAATTTTGATCTTGTATAATATAAAAGCAAGGGTGATCTCTGTTCATTGATCCTCTGCAATGAATGGAACATCAATAAACAAAAGATTATACTGGCCTGGGTTACCGGCCCCAGTGCCTCCGAGGAATCGACAACATAGAGCGGCAGCAAGTCAGGAATGAGCTTGACAACCCTCCCTCACTGGAGGAGGTGAAGATCACGGTGAAACAAATGAAGACACGCAAAGCCCCTGGAATAGACGGCATCCCTGCAGAAGTGTACAAGCACAGTGGTGACCAACTCCTGGAGAAGCTGACAAACTTGTTCACGCTATGCTGGGAGAAAAGGGAACTACCAGGGTATCTCCTGGATGCAGTAATAGTGTCGCTGTACAAGAGCAAGGGCAAGAAGTCAGACTGCTCGAACTGCCAGGGCATCACCTTACTATCGATTGCTGGCAAGATCTTAGCTGGTCTTCTCCTGAACAAGACTCACACCAGCCATTGCAGAGGAAGTCCTCCCTCAAAGTCACTGCGGATTCGCACCAACCGGGGCACCATAGACATGATCTTCGTCCTTCGCCAGATTTAAGAGAAATGCAGAGAGCCCTGTACGCTGCCTTCATCGACTTGACGAAAGCGTTCGACACAGTCAGCAGAGAGTGACTATGGAAAGTGTCCACTGCGATTCCTCACCATCCTGCGGCATCAACACATCGGTCAGAAGGGACAAGTGATGCACAACAGCGACTTCTGGACACAATCTCCATTGTGAACGGCGTGAAACAGAGTTGTGTGCTAGCCCGGACCCTGTGCGCGATCTTCTTCAGTATGATGCTCTCAGAAGCAAAACAAGATCTGCACAAGGGAGTCTACATACGGCTCCGAACTGATGGGAGCGTGCCCGTACCAAGACACTTCAGGAACTGATACTGGACCTGCTGTTTGCAGACTCCTGTGCTCTCCCAGCACACACAGAAGAAGCTCTCCACGTTGTCGTCAACATATTCGCACAGGCAGCCAAAGCCTTCGGGCTAACCATCAGCCTGAAGAAAACGGAAGTGCTGTACCAGAAGCCTCCATAAGGGACGTATACATCACCCCACATCAACATCGATGGGCACCCCCTCAATGCAGTGGAGCACTTCACATATCTCGGAAGCGTCATTACCAACGATGCCACCGCGGCGAAAGATGTCGATAACCGCATCGCCAAAGCCAGCAGCTCTTTCGGATGTCTACAAAAACGTATCTGGAGAAGCTACTCACTACTGACACCAAGATCAAAGTATACAAGGCAGTAGTCCTCACCGCTCTTCTCTATGGGTCAGAAGCCTGGGTCCGGTACAGGAAACAAGCTAAGCTCCTTGAGTGCTTCCAGCAGAGATGTCTCCGCAATATCATGAACACCAAGTGGAAGGACTATGTTACTAATGAAGAAGTCCCTGACAGAGCCAACACAACAAGCGTCGAGACAATTCTGATAACCAGACAACTCAGGTGGCGGATCACGTCTTGCATATGGAGGACTCCAGAATGCCGAAAGTCGTCTTCTACAGTGAACTTAGCCAAGACAAGCGTGACCGCGCTGCCCCTTGTAAACGTTTCAAGGACCAGCTACAGCGCCAATTAGCACAGGCTGGTATGGGAACAGTTGGCGGAGAACAGACAGGCTGGAGGACAACCATCAAATCCGCAGCCAGCTTTGCGAAGACCAGAAAGGCTGCAAGTCAAGAAAAGCGCCGCGTCGCAAAAAATTTTCCAGCCAACCTGCAACCAACAACCAAATTCTCAAATGCCCGAACTGCTCCAGAATCTGCAAGGCCAGAATCGGTTTATACAGCTACCTGAGAGCATGTCGCCTGGACCAAACTCTTCCCAATGATCTTTGCAAGCGAAGAAACAGCCACCATCACCACCACCAAACTGGCAATGATAATTATCCTAATTCAATAGTATTGGATGGCCCTGAACTAGTATTAAACATACTTATTCATTTTTATAATGAGGATGGGTTACATTGTTTGTCTGTGATCTATAACAAGCATTGTGAACGGGTGGAAAATTGCTTTGTTTAGTTGTTTTTTTTTTTTTAAATATTGATCTCTGAAACATTTAACAAAGTCATCATGGCAGCCAAAAAACATTTTCCTCACATTATGAATTATTACAGATTTTAAAAATTTCAATAGTGTACTCTTCAAGTAAAAAAGCGAAGAACTGATGATGATGATGATGATGATTATTATTATTATTATTTTGTTACAGTGCTTGTTCAATAATCTGTTGGTCTAGAAAAGGATAGTAGTTAGGGTCGTGAAAAACAGCCACCACTGAAAAATGAACAGGTTCTCAGCGGTCGATTTTTTTCCCATTATCAATGTGGTTGGCGCATTTTGTGATACAATATATGAATAATTACGATTCATTGTCTGTTCTAAACCATAAACCCAATTCATGAAAATATTACCCATAGCATATGAAAATTATGCTTTGTGCACATATTGTCTCGTTAAATTATGGTAGGTTGGATCCCACCTGACATGGGAGGCTGCGAAAACGATCACTAAAGAAAGTAGAAGACTTCAACTGCTGAGGCCCAATGCTCTACAAGAAGCGAACAGGAATAATTAACTTACGAAACAGGACTCCGGCGCAGCTATTCTGCATAAACTGTTCTGCTTCATCAAGCTTGTCCATTTTTTTCAGGCAGCAAGAGATTTTTGTTCACACACAACTGTTATCGTTCTCCATAAACAACTTGGCCCTCGCCAGTATATCACAAGGCAAAGTTGCTCGTTAGGCCTTAAAAATGTATTCTTTTCAACATGTTCTCATGCATGAAGATGGAAAGCCATCCATCCGAAACATTATGGATTTTTTTTTCATTTGCCAACAAAATATTCATAGCGTTAGATTTTTGGTTGATGTCACTTTTGCGTTCTTTGATTTCTCTCATTCATCAGCGACCCCCCCCCCTTCCCCCTTTTTTCTTTCTCCTGCTGTTAATTTTACAAATTCCCCTCTTTTGTCATCTTGCCTCTGCATTTCCATCAGCATAAAGTTTTTTTTTACAAGCCTGTTTTAGTTTTCAAAATTTTGTGCAAAGTGCAACTGTTTAAGTTCCGCCTTTATTACAACATACGTATACATATTATGCATGACTCTTCACCAATATCCACGCAAGATGAACAGCTGGGAGCAACAATACTAATTCACACATGAAAAGAAACATATCACAATAACAAACTTTAGACATTGAGAGAAGGTACGTGGACCGATAGTGCAGTGTGAAATGATACATAAGTCTTTATATCAAATTTATTTCCTTTGTCAAGCAGAGGAAGCCCTTTATAAGCATTATCATGGTTAAAAATTAGAAGTTACTTTCAATCATTTAATCTGAAGCTTTCAAGTGTCAAAAAACATTTAAAAATTTCACAGCATGATCTCTTACAGTGGTAATTTTTTTTTATTCACTAAATTTTCTAATACAAGCAACTATCTCCTTGACAACATTTGTGCTTCACAGGGGGAAATACAATGACTCACTGATGCCTCATATAACTAACAAATGTCTCCTGAAATTACTGTTAAAATGAGCAATTTTGTTTATCAATCAGCCAAATTACTTCCATTTGCTGGGCATATCTGATGTTCAAAAGACCTAAGCTTTGCATAGAATTTGAAAAAGTGATCTTTCTATTTATCTGAAACATGCTTATCAGAAAATTTTGAAACATTTATCAAGAATGGAACATCTTTTTCTTCTTATCACAGTAATCTGTTCACACATTTTTTAGATTTTTGATGTTACAAATGAAAGAAAAGAGTGAAAGAGATGTTTTTCTTCTGTACGTGGCTTGATTTAGTTATCTAGAAGAGGATAGTACTTTGGCTTGCGCAAAAAAAGTTCATTTCATCCATTTCGATGATAGATATTGATAAGTTGGATATTGATTAGTTTAGATATTGATCAGTTGGATATCGGCAAAAACAATTTAGGCTGTGTTCGAGCATGCCTTAAGAACACAACTCACACATAAGACTAATACATAACAGACATTAAAGAATTAACAACAAGCTTGAAAAACGCTCAAATTTGAAATTTAATAATATTTTTAAAAATATAACAACAAAATAATGTTATGCCCAACTCAGTGAATGTTTTTTGCATAGATGACAGGATTTAGGCATGCATTCACAGCAAACATTTTCTTCTAAACTGTTTATAACATTGATGCTGCCACACACATAATTTGAATGCGACAGCTTTACATAACAGCGGAAAGAATATGACAGTGTGTACATATGTTTATAAATATAACAAATCAGCAGCAACAATGAAAAGAAAAAGAGTTGTACATTTACATCCATCAGAATTTATTTCTTGCTGACCCCATTCTTATTATGAAATATAAACCAAAAGATATATGTAGTTCATTATAGACATTTATTCCAAAATAAAAAAACCACTGCTGTAGTGATTCTGTTCGGGGTTCTGTTATTTTTAGATACCTTGACCTCCTCTGATACGAGAAAAATACCGGTTGGGACCAGAAACCTCTACATTACGCTCCAAAGCGGCACCATCACCACACCACCAACAGACTGTATAGAAGGATTATCAAAATTCAGTCGTAACTTTCTCAAAATTACATTTTTTTTTCACTTTTTTTTCCATGAGGCTTTTTTATTTCTGAACTAACTGACTTCAAATTTCAATACGCGTTCTTCTTGTAATATGTTTCATTAATATGCATCCCATTTTCTAAATTTTGTCCATGTTTTTGAAGGAAATTTGGATATTTAGCCGAAAATTGAGAAAAATACAGATCCGTCATCCCCACATAATTCAAAAATTTATAACAAAAATTGTATAGCATATAATCAAAATGCAAATGCATATTATTTAAATAGAGAGCTATTCTATCACTGTACCAAAATTCCAGAAGGTTATACTGATTACTCTAGGAGCCTTAGACTTTTGAAAAAAGCTAATTTTCAAGACACAAAATCCAAGATGGCTGCGTTGTTATGGCAACCGGATAGAAAACAAACATTTTTTCCATACTTTCCTCTAACTTGATCATGCTGAATCCGAATTTGGAGCTAAAAAGTCCTAAGCTCAACCATTCAAAAATCACTCCCAGGACGCGAAACAACCCCCTCCCCCCCCCTCCCCCCCCCCCCAACCCCACAGGTTAACAAGACAGAGGTTGAAATGAAGTCTTCAGAGTTCGCCTTGTTTCAATATAGACAGCACAGTACTATTAAATTGTACAAATGAGATGCGACACTATGAAATCAGACTCTCGTCAAAATTTGAGCACATCGAGTTATTGGTATCACTATGAAGATTACTATGTGAACTTTATGCTTGTTCATTTCTTATCTGTATCAATGTATATGTGTGTGTGTGTGTGAATGAACATGTGTGCGTCATATGAAAATGTTGCATTATCACTACCACTTTCGGATTGTTAAAACCTCACCTCTAAAGCAAACTTGAAAAACACACACATCAGCGAACACACATACTCATATTCAGGCAAAATTCTCATAAAGAAGCATCAATAATGACGAAAGTAACCACGAAAACATAACAAAGATTATTTCAAGCGTATTTTGTGCTCGTACAATAAATCTCTCTGATCAACAAAGTTACTGATCAACAGAGAAAAGAAACAGTCAATATCAGTGCCTCTCTGTTTGAAATATCATTGTCACTGCTGCTTTGGATAATTATGTTGATTGATCAAGGTGTATGACTGTTCCACGTCAATAGACAATGGATTTAGTTCTACTTGGTCCGATGATGTAGTTTCCTTTTAGTTCTATCCTAAAGTTTTACACTGAAGTTTATCGTTATGTATGCAAGTCAGATTTGTAATACAAGAGAGTAGAATAAAGAATAATTACGACTTCTGAATATGAAGACATGTAAATGAGTTCGATAGATAACCAAATCTGTCAACTAAGCGAAAGAATGAGCAAGGAAATGAGCAAGCATACAAAAACAAAAACAAAACAAACAAAAACAAACAAACAAACAAATACAACATATTTTACGGATGTTGAATGTAACGTATGTATTGTAACCATGAAGAATTTTTTTTTTGAAGAGTAATGATAAATGCCTTCATGATAAAATTCACCTGCGGAAGCACTCAGATTACCGAGGCAATAGACTTCATAATGGATTTGGAATTGGCGACATTAATTTTCTTTTAAACAGAAGATGTGATGGTACAACATTTTATCACACCACCAGTGATATTATGTCCAAACAAAGAGAAACTTGGAATACAATAGCATAAAATACTCTCAATCAACAGTCTTTTGTAATAGAGGAATTAATTATTACACTGTTTGAATTCACTTGGATCTTGGGATGTAGTTCCAGTAAACAAATTGCTCCAAGCATCATATTAATTGTTATTCTCAGCCCAACAAACTGTCTCAGCGTAAAGCGGTGACAAACGTGGAGAGCTTTTTGCTTAATTACTTGTGAGAAGGAAGGGAAAATCGATGTTCGGCTGTTTGTTCTACATCTTACACTTTTTACCACAACCTTTTGAGCGTCGAACGCCCACACTTTCACAATAGAACAAAGACATTGCTGCTAACTCTGAATTCCACTCAAGACTGCATATTGAAACTATTGTATAGGCCTACCCTCATTGTGCTGTGCTTCGCCTTTCTTTGCTTCATTTCTTTCCCATGCCCGCAAACCGGAACTACGTAAAAACAATTAAATTGGATACACTGCACATATTATATAAACATAATTTGTCATGTAATACCTCCATATAATTAGTATTCACACCAGTGTATCATTAAAGTATTTCCAAAATGTCACAAAGGCATAAGCCATAGTAACATAGTCCTCTACTAAATAATGTCCACGCGGCACTTGTACACAAATCCAGGAATCTTGTGTAAGTTGTCAGTTAAAGTTTCTGAAGTTACGATAGCATTATGTTGGTTAATGTTTGACAGAAGTGTCATACTTCAACCATGCTAATTCAACTAACACAAAAACCTAAAGCATGAGAAAAGTTCAGGTTGTGTGATACTCGATGGAACAACTAGACTGAATGAAAAAGATATTGGTTGAATGAGCAAAAATAGCAAACAATAAAATTTAGCATATTTTTTATCTCTGTCCTTCCTATAATGCAGAAAATTAAGATTGATCATGACATTTGATCCTAAATGGAAGACGATAAATCAAGACTTATTAAGAGATCGTCTTTATAGATCTAATATCGAATTATTCCATAATTATCAGTAAAGTGATATATTGATTGTTGCGTGTTAGGGAGCATATCTTGATGAAATGAAATGGAACAAGAAGACGAAAGCGAATGTGGTTGTCTATATAATAATATAAAACCACGAGGTATTGACAATTTATTGATCAAATGAAAATTGTGTGTTCAGTTCCCACCATTTTATAGTTTCGCGAGAACATGTCGCAGTCATATATCGGTTTCACTCTCAGGTGTTATCGGTAAACTCTTGTCAGACTGGAATGAATAGATCTACCAGTAATATGATGTTTATGAAACCTATATGTTTCTCCTTTCCTTTCTTTTTTTTCCAGATAGAAATTAAGAAAAATTTAGATCATCAACATGAAAGTGATTTAGGAAAATTGTAAACTTACGACAAGCGGCAAGGCAAATCGCAAGTTCACTTTTTTTTTTTTTTTAATTAAAAAAAAAAAAAGCTTATATTTTACATTGTCTGATACTCCATATTTTATACACCCTGTGATAATAATACTGTATTAACTTGTAAAAATCTTCAACCGCGCGAGGCACAATCTAGTTGTCAAAGTGCTAATGAGCCGATAAATCCATACCCAAACCAAGTCAAACCAAACGTTAAATAAATTAGGGGTTCTTAGCCTGGGAATGCCAGACCCTTAAGAAGTGTGAGATGGCATGTCACCGTTATGTGAAAATTATAGATTCTGATGGATTTATGATCACTCGTACTGAGAAGGTAAATAATTACAGTAAAAACTCATTAAAATACCCAGTAACTAGATATTTAAAGGTTATCTGATTACTGTCATTACCTGTAGTTTTCATCTACAGGTTGACCACAGTTTTTTCACTTGTTTGTTTTTCTTAAGCATTTCAATCCAAAGAAAGTAGGATTATCTCGGCTTTTAGAAGTTGCTAATTTTTGCTGAGAAATTATGTAGGTGGAAATTTGGAATTCTTAAATTTTGCCTAGTCAGCGGCACGCAGCCTACTCTTTCTTCGATTTTGAACTGCCAAGGGTTCTTTAACGTGCGTAACAAACACACGGGACCTCCGAAATATATTCGCCCTTATCCGAGAAGGCTAGACGTCAGGCTTCCCTACCCACTGGAAGCCA
>JBCEWB010098358.1:1926-28297 GCA_039654565.1 Peronia peronii
CCTTCCCCCTTCCCCCCTCCCCCCCCCTCCCCCCTCTATTTTTATTTATTTTTTAGTTTGTTTTCTTTCTTCTTCCTCTTCTTTTTTCTTCTTTTGCCCATCATCTTAGTGACAGACCTCCAAGGGAAAAACCTCAGAAATTCCCTAAGATGTTGTTCAGTAGTTTCCTCATTTTTTTACCAAAAACAATCAAATTCAACCGAGCCATAGAGATTCTCACTTAAGCACGGGGGAACACGGAACAAAATAGGCTTATGGATAGCGAATGCGTACATTGGCTGTTACAATTATGATTCATCACCAAATTCATGACTGCATTTACTTGTTGAAGACTTGACAGAAGATGATCATCGTTATAAATTGTACCCGGGGAACAGCCAGTTTTGAGAGTTTGCCTGCACTCAGTGGATAGAAGACGTGAATCGACTATAAAAGCCTTTTCAATGAAAGATACACGATTTCTAGTTTATCTGCTGAGAACAGTTGAGTCATGGGGCTTATTTTTAGCAAATGACGGCAATTTCAAGCCATCAAAAGCTGCCAGTGCATGAATGACATTGAGTGTTCTTCCCATAGAGACTTTTCCTCTTTCTTTGATAAACCTTTTACTGTCCAATCTCCCAATAATAAAATGAACTATTCATTTACTGAGTTCATGAGCTTTAATGTTCTACCTATTGTAAGTCTATAAAGACATTTAGATGAGCAGAAACAAAGTAGTTTTTGTCCTGGTATTCGCTTGCATAACCTTTTTTTTTTCTTCAAGCGTGTGACTCTGCCCTTGTTAAGTGATGTGTGTGAGTGTCCGTATGTGTGTGCGTGTGTATGTATGTGTGTGTTTGTGTGTGGGTGTATGCTTGTGTGATGTACGCGGCACGGAATGAATGGCAGGGTAAAGAACACGAATCACGCTATCTGCATCATTGACCTTCAATATAAATGCAAACTACCAGTTCGTGATGCTACAACAGCACGTGTTCAGCCGGTGCACACACCTGTTACAGCGACATCTCAAACTATGTCTGAGTCATATAGAACAATAGTAAATCTCTCTCTCTCTCCCTCTTTCTCTCTCTGTCTCTCTCTCGCTCCTCTTCTCTTTCTCTGTGAATCACCATTGCTAATCTTCTTCTTTCCTTATTTTGTTTTTTTTTATTCTTTTCTTTTCATATTGATTTTTCAGTCATCATTAGACACCTCAATGTCTTTCTGGGTTTTTTTTTCTCCTTCCATCTCCTTTTTCTCGAATTTTCAATATCTTTTTCTCGAATTTAATTACGCATAGTCATTATTAAGATCAACATCCCGGTTCCACTGGTATCTTTTGCAACCTTTTTGGGGTTTTTTTGTTGTTGTTTTTTTTTCCAGACGTTTTTCTCCATACGGTGATTACAACATACAGTTATGACATTATCGACATGTACTAAGCAGATGCAAAATATCTTATAATGAATATGATGCAGTTGTGCACTTCTCAAGATAATGCTGAGTGATACTGCCGGAGATAGACTGACATGGCCAATGTCCATGAAAGCACCCGTCTATCAATAGCCTTGACAATCTTCTCTTCCATGGTTTTTACAAATTGCGTCTATAATGCTGTATGTTCCACAATTTCGAAGAGAACTGTTATTGTTACTGACACGAAGTCTTTTACCGTTTGCTAGTTGATATTCATGTCACATGTTAGGCAGTCCATTGAAACGGAAAGACAACAAAGTTATTAAAACAAAAACAAACATTGAAAACAAAATACAAAAATGAGCCAGAGTGTTTGATTTGTTTCACCGTGAAAAGGAAAAGATCAGAGAGCATTTGACATTAATCTATACAATATGTATTCCCATACAGTAGATGCTCTAAGAGTTTTACTGTCTAGTATTGTCCCGAAAGACACAGAGGAGACACTTACAGGCGTTTTTAGAGTCGTTTCTTTGAAAGTGTACGGGGCGACTGCCTGTAAAGCGCTCAAAGCCTTGTCGGTCTAACAATAAAATTTTTGTTTATAATCAGGATACGATTTTAACCTGGATTGAGCCAAGAAATGTGTGAATGTTGTCTTTCCCAGGGACAAAATGTCGGAATCAGTTAGGAATCGAACCCACAACTTCTGGTCTCAAGTCCAGTCATAAAGATTTCATTGTGAATCCTATGGCAAAGCTGTATAATACTGTTGTGTCTGTCTCAAAGAACTGGTTACTGAGATTCTTTTATTTCGTAGAATCGAGTTACATTCGGCCCGTTGCTGTTGTCTCGCTCAGAAAGAATTTCTTAGCTGTAACATCATATGATGCCATATGTTCAGTCGTAAAACATCATTTACTATTTTATTTTCCGTAATTCATCGATTGAGAATTATTTTAACACTATAGATCTTTTCGGGAATGTTAGTCAATCAGAGTGATTGTTCTTGCCCCAACAATGTCTGGGGAGTTTCCAGGCGTTTGTGTCGATCAGGCAACGGTATAAATAAGCAATGTTGACTGCTTTAACTCTTCAATTGCTGGATCTAGTAGCTGAGGAGTTAAAGAAGTGAGCATTGCAGATTTGAAGATATCTGGACATTGGAATTCTGGGAGTCTAATTTATCCTTTTTCTTGGATGAAATTACAGGAAATAACAATGTACCCATGATTATACAAGTCTTACATACAACATGGACATCAAGCTTTAAATGTGAGCCAATCTCCACTGGCTCTCAATCCAAAGAAAGAATGAGCCGTTGACTCCGGGAGCTTAACATTTAAAGAGCTAAACATTACATGCGTTGCTACCGTCGAGATAATCTCCAGCAGGAGGTTGAAAGACGTATATAGAACGTAACGTACACTCACTGTATTGAATCTACCATGCCTCTGGTTTTGGAAACTGCCCAGATGTCTTCAGATACATATTTACGCGATAACTTTTATGGATTTGCCATATTTATGACATAAGAGGAAAGAAAATGGATTCCCGAAGGAAAATTTCGAAAAATATGTTGGTTTCTTGCACTGGAGGCAGTATCAGAATAGTGAAGTAACGCGGATGCCAATCTTTGGGGGACTTTAGCTACATCACGGGACGGAAGGATGCGCGTTGATGGAGAGATGGCGTCACTTTCAACTTTGAATTTGTGTTTTTGTTTTCTTTGTTTTTTTTATGATGAGTTTGAATATTTACCTTCTCAATATTTTTTTTATAATGGCGTCAGAGATTTTCCTTCCGGCTTTCTTAAACAGCTGTTCATGAAAATGTCCAAATAAATGCGCCAATCTCTTTATCATTGTTATATCATATTTATCCTAAAACCACATACCTCTCTGCCAGAACTTGGTAACTGTAGAGTTTATGCAACTTACCTCTAGATAATTAACTAAAATTTAAAATTTTCACCAGTGACATATTATTAGACCCTTACCGTTGAAACAGAGCTAAAATAACATATAACGCTAATGGTTAAAAAAGCGTGATTTTTATGAAGGAATATCAAATAAAATCCTATCCAGATCGTTTCTTCAGTTTAATGCTTTTAAATGTAAGGAGTTTCGAAGATAAAAAAAATCATAGAATCTCCCCGATATCTCTACTGTCTTGTTTCTATCATATCCTCAGCTAGCTGACCTTAGCACATAGAATTATGCATACATGCATTAGTTTTTTGGAGTTCATGAACCTCTGAAACTCCTTAGTGATGCTCCCCTTCAATGAAGAACAAATTAAATTAATCTTGTTCAATTTTGTAGCACTCAAAGCACCAGTGACGTAAACCAGGCATGCCTTCAAATGTCCTTTTCGTGGATAATGCTATTTTCAAAATGAGCACAGCCATTCTCAGTAAAACCTGTCAATGTATTCATATCAGCCTTACTCAGGAGAACTTTATTATATTGCCAGACATTCATGGTTTCACGTATTAGATCAGGCGACAAATTTTCAAAAGCGCTTTACCATTCAACACAGCTCGGCTAAGGGCTATCCAAAGCTTAATAGAGATCTGTCAAAAGCAGGGCATTAAAAAGAGAGTGGGAAAACACCACCTCTCGACTGAATTCATCAGCGAACACAGGTCACAGTCATCTGATCAATATTTGTATTAACATAATACAAGTATATCTACCTTGTGATGTCAGAGTTAAAAATCTCCCTCTCTCTCTCTCTCTCTCTCTCTCTCCCTCTCCCTCTCCCTCTCCCTCTCCCTCCCCCTCTCTCTCTCTCTCTCTCTCTCTCTCTCTCTGGCTGTGTAGCTCGAAACCATTAACTGTGATCTTCCTTCTATTCAGAGACTGTTGAAATTGGCGTGACAAGAGGACGTCTGTGGAGTGAGTGGATGAAATAGATTGGATGTCAATTTTTTTCATTTACAACGGCTGTTGCTGTCTGTACAATTGGAAAGAGAAATCTCAGTACATTTGTTGGGTGAGACAATAACTGAAATACAACCTCGTATTCCTTGTTAACTTATAAAAAGAACCTCATGATTAACCCCTTGTTCCACAAAGTTCTATTTTCTCAACCAGCTACTTTTAAATATCCAACGTCTTCCATCCGGTAAACATTTTTTCATGTAGTTTAGATAAGTTGTGCAAGGACATTTTTATTACAAATTTCTGAGACGTTTAAGGCTGACTGATTTGATTTTAATGCTACAATTCTGTTGTTGATCCAATGGGAACCTACTCAGGTAAAAAAAACAAAAACAAACAAACAAAAACATAATAATAAAAAAAAAATAAAAGAAGCTAAAAATAAAATTAATAAAAAAAAAAAAAAAAAGGATCCAGTCGTGCATTTTCTATCTGGTTAGAATATAGTTCAAGGACTTCATACTAAACTGTTCCATGCAACGTACGTCGTAATGTATCTTTTTTCCTTATGACGTCAGAGCTGATCTTTTTGTTAAACACTGCACATTACCAGACACAATACTGTCCACAAAAATAAAGGCGAGACTGGATGTCAGACGGTCATGAACAAAGGCCTGGGGCGTGGGAGCTACAAGGGACTTGGGTCATGGAGAAAGTGGGAATGGGGGATCACGTAATTATGAGATAGGAATTCAGGGTGCCGAAAAATGGAGGAAGAAATTCTAACGTCTTGTTGTATATCTTAAGATGACTCGAGATTAAGAAACGTCTCCAATTTGACGTCATTCGTACTGTACTCTGTAGTCATGTTGTACCAGCAGCACGGGCTGGCGGTAAAAGTTGTGTAGAACTACATAAGCAATGGCAGATCCACCATGAGACTTATAAAGGTCAAGTCCTCCTGTCTCTCAAATCTCCTTGGGACTGATGAAGACGTGGATTTGTTCCAAAATATTCCAGTGATATCGAAATTGTCCCCATAACAGTTACGGTACCACTAACCTTCAGGATCCAAACATACGGATTCAGATCTACCCCAATAAGCTTATATAGAGTGTTGCAAGAGAGAGTGTCGATAATCTGATCTTTGTGTCTCCTATCAGCGAATAGAAATCCAGACCAATTTTTGTCTTGATTTGTTTTTTGTTGGTCTCAGTAGTGGACTGTCTTCTGTGCTTCACACTCTCCTCTCATAGACTTTTTAAAAATAATTATGCAGCCTCATGCCGACTGACAGGTGGGACGTTTACATAGAAATATTGATATTTTGAAGAGTTATGAATGCAATGATTTTGAAAAATCTCGCACAGATATCTCAGGTAAGTTCAGTCCAGTCTATAATGTGTTGTGTCCACAAGAAGTTATGGGCCTCCTCCACGAATTGCAACTCTTTGCTTAATTGCTTATTAAATTGAAACCATTACTATAGTTTGAGAGGTTTCTGATTTTAATTTGCAACATCTAGTGGAATTGGAGTGCATGTGTTGATTGTACCAGAAATTGCAAAGTTTATTGAGTCTTTTCTAATCATGAGGTCAAAGTTTGATGGAGCTTGAGAGACCCTGCCGCTTACAATTACAAAGATTAAAGAGATCTATCGCTAGAAGCTGGCTGTTGTATCATTTGTGCTTTTCCTTCCGGAAGAACGAAGTAAGTAAAGGTTCATTTGATAAGGAAGTAGTTTGTCAGAATAATATCTGTGTTACCGTATGAGTTCCAAAGGAAACGCTCAGTCGTAATGCTACATTATCTTATCAGGAGTAAATGAAGATGATATTTCTTGAGTTTCAAACGCTCATTCAATATTCAGCCAGTTTTTTTTTCTTTACCGATCTCTTTTGTTATTGTTGTTGTTGTTGTTGTTGTTGCTGCTGCTGCTGCTGCTGCTGCTGCTGTTGTTGTTGTTGTTCCTCAAACTTTTCTATTTCCAAATCATTTACATGAACATTTTCCTTTTCAAAAAAAAAAAAAAAAAGTTCTTCGTTTGTTTTGTTTCTCGTTCTCACTGATTTTCCATATCAATCAATCTGTCTCTCTCTTTTTCTCTCTTTCTCTCTCTTTCTTTCTGTCTTTCTCTCTCTCTCTCTCTCTCTCTCTCTCTCTCTCTCCCTCTCTGTCCTTTGTTCCTCTTTTGCGCCATACATGAGTATGCCCGCTACCTGTCATCTCTGTATTTCCACTATTCATTCCCGCATGTGTTTGACAAGACAGTTGTTTAATAGATACAGACAGAGAAAAAGATATTAGATAAAACCATCAGCCACAAGAAAGAGGGGAAAATGAAAACGAATAAAAGGAGAGAATAAAAATATGAAAGTGGGCGAGTTGAAAAGGGCGAAGGTTGAGGGGGGGACGGGGGGAGGGGATCTGGGGAAAGATTTGTGTCCCCAGATCTTCCTTGTGAAATATCTGCTCGTGATTTGTCCAGGCCTGTCTGTACGTATGACTCTCGATTTGCATATCCCTGTTTTGTCACTATGTGTAACCAGAGGGTTAACCATATTGTAGCCGTGCCAAATACACTGCACCAAGTTTGTTCAATTTCAATGTATGGGAAATTATTTCATCTTTCAGAGCAAATTGGTATTCTTCGTGTAATAATTGGGAGCGCAATGGTTAACCATACTGGAGTCATTTTCCCCCCGCACAATATTGTGTTCCGCCATGTAAGCAAAGACACTGAATACCTCTATTATAATGTTAAACAAACCAAGCTTGGAGTACTTTCCCCTGAGTCCCCGGAGATCCGGGAAAAGTCCATTGAATATCTGGGTCTCAGCAACAACACGGAGGCATTGACCGAGTTGGCCTTGGCTAAAGTACTCGTGTGTTCGTGGTAATAACGTATCCGGCATGTCTACGAAAAACTGTCAAAGGTGATAAAAATAAGCACTGACGAAACAAAACCAGCCCATGCAGGCGTGGCCGACTTGATAATTTTACAAGTGTTAGGAATTCGTTAAAAAAAAAAAAAAGAACAGATGAAGTAAATGTCTGTGCTTCCATGTGGGAAAAACAGTCGGTTAAGTAGACAATCATTTCTTTCTGAATGAGTGAGGGCCAATTTCAATGTCATTAGCAGACAGGGCTTGTTGAAAAAACAAATTTTTTTTTTTTTTGGTGTATCAGTCAGTGGTTTGTTGTTTCGTCTTGACATATCGTTTTCATCCTCTGTGCGACAACTTGAAAGTGCCAAAATTGCTCAGCAAAATGTCAGTCACAAGCAAAAAAAAAGGAAAAAAAAACATAGTTTTGTATGAGGTGTGTGAAAATTTGAAATGACATGAATCGGCCCTTTCATAAATCATGAGTTAAGAAATCGTGTGAGATATAGGACATTCTTAGACTGATTTTGTAATGAAATGGATAATGTTTTAAAACAAACTTAAAGACTCCAGTGATCAAAATAGATCTTCAAATCAACCAACCTCCCATCTGGGTGATATTCTCTGTTACCTTTCAACTTCTTCCTCTACTGTACTGTCTACACTTATAAAGTCCAGAATAACGGACAGATATAAAAGAAGAAGATGATATCTGATGGACCTCTCGAACAACACAATAATAATGCAAAAGTACTAAGGAATTAGTTTCAAAATGTGAAAGAAATAGACACCTAGTAGCGAAGAAATTCGCCACCCTAAAACAAGTGAGCTCATCCCAATTTAACCGATCTTATGGTATTTCAAGAGAGAATAATGTTATCCTTTGCTGTCTCAAGGGATGGCAGGCTCCTGGAAATTAAGGAGGGGCGAAGAAACGAAGTATTCGTTTGGTCAGGGCTTCTGTCTGTTTATAAACAAACTTGACCTCAGGTATTGATTGGACGCCGGCTGGCCAATGGACAGAGGGTAGAGTACGATGTTTGGTTAGAGCAGAGTTAAGTATTCAGTGCGTATATTCGTTATCATAAGATTTGTGTTATTCAGAAAACTCAAAATTTAGGTCTGATTAGGTCTTTGCATCACCATATTCATTTAGTCATTCATTCATTTATTTTGCTCGTGCCCTTCTGTTGGTAACAAAACACGATCTTACGCGAGATGGTCCCTGAAATACAAGTGAATGTCGAATTGTAAGAGACACACTCTTCTGTACAGGAAAGAGCATTTACTGTGAGAAAATATGCTTAGTTCCCTGCCGTCATGATCATAAAATAATGTTAGGCTGATTCGTCACACGAGTGATCAAAATTATTTTGAAAAAAAAATATAATTAACTAATGTAAAAGAAAAAGTATATAAGGATAAATATGTCAACATTTCGTCGGCCCAGAATTAATGTGAAGTTGTTGTAGTTAGAACAATTTAATTCTGGGATGACGAGTTTAGTAGGTGAATTATATTGTCGCTCTTGTCAATCTGGAGAAGGGGATTTCTGTGCTTGATGATAACAACCAGGAATTTTGATGACTGATTAATCAAAGTAATACTGGGTAATCTGTTGATGGATATCTGCAGATTTAGCAAACTGGTCATTGAAAGTCCTTAGCCGGCAAAGTATCTCATGGAGAAATGGCTGGGGGGGGGGGGGAGGGACTGGTTGAGAACATAGGTTGGAACAGAAAGAGAAAAAGAGAGAGAGAGAGGACAGAAAGAAAGAAAAAGAAGAGGGGCAGTAAAAAGGAAGAATCGAGGAGGAAAAGGACAGGGAGTGGTCTGGAAAAGATTCTTCTCCCAGTCAGTTCCTGGTAAATCATCTCCATATTGACCGTCTACCTCAAGGTCCAAGTCAGTCTCAAACAGAACGGCTGTGTGTATCCAGTTATCGGTTTGTTAACTGTGTGAGTTTTGTTTATTGTCTGTCAAATCCCATGGCACATTAACTGTGAAATGAATAAATTATGAAAATGTAGCATGAGAAAAAGTAATCTTCAAGTTAGTATAAATACTTGGGCTTATTTTAATTGAGATGTGCAACTGTTCTTTCTTTATTTCTATATTAAAGTTGTCAGTTGTGTTCTTTCATTCGTTCACTCTTTCTGTCTTCTTTCTCTCTTTCTTTCTTCCTTTTCACATTTTCCTGTCTTCTTCCTTTGTCTTTCTTTCTATCTGTCTAACCTTCTTTCTTTGTGTTTTCAGGGTGGAAAGAAACGACATTTAACCAGTTACCACACAGATCTAATAATGTCTAAGATAAAAAAATGTCTTACAAGATGCTTTTCGCGCTTCTACATTTTATCTCATAGCTTTCCTCAAAACTCTTTCGTAAAAACAGTTATGTCCTGATTTTTTCTACATAATGGGTGTTTGACATGAGCAGTTGTGGTACTTTTCCCTCCTTCATAGAATAAACATAGATCATTTTGTGCAGCCAAAAAACAAACAAACAAACAAACAACAGCAACAAACCACATACTACGCCACCATCTTTCTACATACACCCCATTATTTCATCGTAAAAAGCTGACAGTCAATATGTTTCAAGACAGACAAGGGTTATGTGGAATGGTTTCGTAAATTAAAAAATCAGGAACATTTAAGTACTTTTTTTTAATATCTTGATTGAAATGATAGCACTTTTTTTCCGGGGGGGGGGAGAGGGGGGAAGAAAAAAACACGTTTTGCATGACATACATGACGACGTCACATTGACAAACTACTTCATAATTATTGTCAACAAAGATTTAATATTCACAACCAGGAGGTGGACAAGCCAGTGAAGGTGACAGAAAGTTCATGTTTGAACTTCAGTCATATTTTCTCCCCATGTCGCCTTCAGTTTTGTTGAGTTAGTTTTGTGCTCCCAGTTTTGTAACCACATTATTGTCTCCTGTCCGCTGACCGGATCAACATGGCCATAAAGTTTCTAATAGCTGGCATCGGAAACTAAGAAGGAAGGGGGAAAAGAAGGAGAAAGAGGGATGACAATCAATGCGCAAAAATCTAACGCCAAGCAGCATGAGGGTGAGGCGGCTAATCTCTAGTTAAGTAGCCTTTTCACGCTGTTGAAAGCTTTGAGTCTATTGTAAACATACTGAACTCTCTCTTTCTTCCTGAACCGGAGAGCCGTCCCAGACATCCGGGTTCAACTACAGATGACCCGTGGCAGGCAAGTCCAGCCAGATCTGGGCATTTGCTTTGAGTAATGTTTCAGTCAGCCAAGTTACTTTCCCTTGCTGGGTCAATACAGTCTAAGCAAACACTGGGTGGGACGGAAAAGATAACCATGTTTTCAGTATTTGAAACATAATTACCAGGGAAAATGTTAACAAAAACTTACCATGTGACGAAAATTTTCCTCTCTCCTCATGCGTCATACGTTTTTCACAATTTGTTAATTTTACACGTTTATAAGAATATTTTTTTCAGTTTCCTTCTTTGCAATGGTTGCATTACATCTCATTTACCAAACCAAAAGAAAATAACGTAAGTCGCTGAAAAAAAAGCTAATTCTTCCCCTTATCTCCCCTCATGAAATTCTGGCTAAAATCTGCATTTTGAGACCTCTACAGTTGGTAAAAACTATTGGATCAACATGCAGTGCAAATAAATATCAAACTAAAAGAAATACAAAAAAAAAAAAAAAAAATTTTTCAATTTTATTCTTAAACTAAGAATTTTTATTGCTTAATAGTTTTATTTGGCTGTGGTATTTACTATACATTTATATTGAACTATTCCCTGTTTGAATGTCTTTCCTGGACAAAAGGAAACAGATTTAATTGTGTTAAGGTCAGATATTGACATCTCATTACACTGGTAATGTTCCGTTATCTTTGATCTATGTCAGCATTGTCTTCAAAACCAGTGAGATTTGACGATTTTTTGCAGTGTTTCCGTAAAGTCTGGACACATAGACAATATCACTAGCTATCATCACCTTTTTTGTGGACTTGGTGCATTGGATTTTTGCCGCATAAATTATGGGAAATCATATTGAAAGTCTTAGAATATTAACATTCCAATTAATTGTTTTTTTTTTTTTTGTTTTTTTTTTGTTTTTGTTTTTGTTTTTTTTTTGTCTTGCAAACAGCATCAAATTTTGCAGTGTCCTCAAAGTCTGGACACAAAAGTGGAATGCGTATTTTCAATAATACAAATATGAAAAAATATATATATATTTAATTGGCATATTAGTAGATAAGACTTTCAATAGGATTTCCACCATTTATGAAGCAAACTTCCGTGCTTTTCGCAAGATTTACATAAATTTGACGTATTAACTCAACAAAAACGGAGAAAGCCAATAACTAATTTTCCAATGTGTCCAGAATTTGCGGACACCCTGTCAGTATTTTCTGACTATTAAAAAGAAAGGGAAAGCAGAAGGAAAGCAAAAAAAAGAAGGAGAAAACGAGCAATAGAAACATCGTCCTTCATTTCTATTTCAAGGATTTCTAACATGTTATAAGAGCTTCCATTTACAACTATGTCTTGACAATTACTCATAACTTCGCCACCCTAGAGCCAAAACGTCCTATCAGGGAAAAAATGCTAATTAAGCAACAAAAGCGTTACGGAAATGTGTGCGCTTCAGTCTGTCTATAACAGTCCTTTTTTGACCATATTTTCCTTGCCCGATTGCTGCAGTCATGACCGCTCTGACTGCACATCGTTGTTACAGAAGACAAAAACAAACAAAGCGTCTAAAACACGGAGACACGGGCAAGCCTATGTCAACTTGTTCACTGTGGGAAAGTCTCCTTATTTCTTACACAGTCTGATCCGGCAAACAATTATTTCCCACAAAAAAAAAACTCCAGGGATGGAAAGTTAGTAGAAGAATAAGGAAAAGATTTCGATAAACAAAATAAATGAAACTTAGTCTTAGTGTGTAGAATTCCTTTATGTTTCTGGAACGTAAATACTTTTGGGGGTTAGTAATAGGGGTTAGGTTAGGGTTAGCTATCTCTACATTTTGTATTTACAACAGCCATCCAGTAAAGCACCCCCCTTTCCCCTCCCCCCCCCCCCCCCCCCCCCGCCCCATTCCTCATTGCGAACATGCTTAAAGTGTTCGATACAGCAGTTAGTTTCAGTTGTGTCTCAGTGTACAGTTTATGTTAAAAATTGACAGATCTAATTCATTTCAAGCGTCGAGAGCGAGAGACAATAGATAAGGCAATGTTTACTTTAACGCAAGATTTCCATTTTGTAACTTGGGTGAAATGGAACTAGTGCTAGGGTGGTAAATGAGGAGCTGCTGCTGATTTATGTACACGGATACACTGATCATATTGACATGAAAAACACTGAATACACAGTCGTTAAATGAAGTAGATCTACTCAATTGTCAGAATATGTCATTGCATCGAAAGTTATGTTAAGGATCAAATTGACAATGAATTGGGTGTTTTATTGTGGGTTAGTGTGTGTATGCTTACATATGAATATGTACATCCTTGTGTACACAGCGCTTCAGATAGAGGTGAATTCAAATAACGTGCAGTAGCGAAGAATAGGCGAGCAAAGAAGCTGACATGAATAAAGCCTAGATGTATTAATCAATTTGAGGAACTGTGATTGTGCTCTGAAGATTTACAGAATTATCTAAGAGTGGTTTAAATGGCCTATCTGTATTTGTTGAGCATTGCATAATGTAAGACTTCGTTTAGAGAGAATGAATACAGTGATGAAAAAAGCGACATGTCCACATGAGAGACTTACTACTACTCTATGTTTCTTGGTTGCAAACATGTTCAGCTGTGCCAGGTGCAATGTAGCCGTAATTGTGCTAAATCCCAACACTCTAGAATAATATCAGATCCAGCAATCTTATCGGTGGGATCTACATGTACTTGATCAAGGGTAGGGATAAATATAAATTGCTATCTTTTTTACTAAGCATCAAATCGAGACGTGCACGCAAAGCCCGCCCTAATTTGGACACGCTGATTCCAAATCTGCAATTATTTTTTTTTTATTTGAGCTATGATTTACTTCAAAAGAAGCCGACAACATCCGGTCGTGCTCAGCTTTGGCCTGCAGAACTGCGCAAAAAATATCAGGCGTCGCCTGATTTGCTCAGTTCGGGATTTTGCGACGATAAAGTTGACCTAATTTCCCCCTATACACACCGTACGAACTGTGCAAACCCAAATTGCACAGTTAGAACAAAGCAAAAACTGAGCGTGTATGGCCGGCATAAGACATTACTGTGAACTAGTGCAGGACGGACCACAGGTACATCGGCCTTGAACATGGACCTCAGTGAACTGGAAACATCGCCAACTGGAAGCAGGTTGTGCGGAAAGGCTTTGTCAGTTTAGAAGGAACCACTTGCTCTACAGAGGAAAAATGTTGACACCACTGATTCATAATCTGGATGCGATCGAATCCCAGGATTTCGGTGAGTCAGTCTAACGCTACATCTCCTTATGTGCGGTGCAGCTTAGCCTTAGAGGTTCGTCTGAGGTCAGAACACACACGCTGTGTTTGTAAATTTTGACTGAAATATTTTATTCTATTCCAGTTATGAAGAATTCCGTGAATACATGCATGAAACTTTCGGAGTTCAGTACCTCTGATAAAGTTAAGAAGCACTGATGTAGACTTAAACATTTCAAGGTGCGACACCAGATCTTGCCAGACTGAAGGATGCCAACAGTGCTGAGAAATCACGAACATACTAAATGGCAGCTCTGTCAGTGTTCACTGCTGGCCTGTACTCCGTATTTAATCAGAATCTTCACTCTGGTGAAGTAATTATTTGGCAACAAGAGGCCTATCATTAACTGTGAGAGGATCTGAAACTTGTATACAATCAGTGTCGTATATGTCAAGCTATAGCGATATTTTTGGAGATTGCTTTATTTCGATGTTACTGGTGAAAACTATTGTACATTTTGCTTTACTTCGTCTAAGTGCGAGCAAGCCATTGCGAATGTAAGAGAAATAGATCTTCTACTCGACCAGGTTAAACCCGACAATTAAAATTTTCTCCCTGGACGGAGTTTCTTTTTCTGATGTTTCTTAATCAACAATAGACAACATGGCGGTCCAAAGAAACAAAAGACAAGGGTTCCTCACGAATGTTCCTGCCCTCCAAATGATGCTGCAAATGATGCAGACGTTCTTCGAACAAGGAAAACTGATAGCAAATAGAAGTTCAGTCATCTTGATGTTAGTACAAGTATTGACATTGCTCTTTGAATTATGAGAAAAATATGTCACACAATTCTTGTCAGTTTATCTTCCAGCGGCATTAGCTTTGCCATGGTGTAGGAGGAGCCTCCACAAACTAGAGGGACACATTATGTAAGAGAAAAAAAGTTGGTCGAGAATTCAAAATAATTATGGAAATCCTGGCCTATTTATTAATGGAACGCTTCTAATGACAAGAAGAGATAGATAAAAAGAACTAAATAAAGACGAAAGAAAAAGCTGACTTTGGTTGGGCTGGATAACATGACGGGAACGATCTGTTCAACTCTAGCCCATCCTCCAACTGTTGGCCTTTTAACCAATACCAATCTGTACGGCGTACGGAATTTTTTTTTTTAATTCTTTTTCTTTTTTTAGGTTGTAAAGGGAACACCAATCACTGCCTATCACTTCTAAAATATCTAGCATGGAGAAGCATGAGTTGGGTGGGAAGAGGAGAAAGAAGGGGGGGGGGGGTGCATTAGCCAGCATTTGTTTGTCGAATGCAGCACAGTCCAGCCAAGGTTGTAATGTTTCCTCACATGCAGCTGCCGTGGTGAATGGTAAAGAAATCCCTAATTCGGACCGTGACATCTCAACTCCTATTCCAAGTGTAGTAAAGCAGTTGTTGCAAGAGTTGAGGTCATCAATGTCTAGTTAAGTCACACTTAATGCAAACTTTCCCGTCATGAGAGATTGTAAATATACAGATGGACATTTATAATGTGGATTACATCAAAACGATAAGAAGGCATGTTCTTTTTCTCAGTACAAACTGCTAATAAGTGACATAATCACTTATCCAGTGTAACTTCTCCACCAGCTGATGATTTATTTTTTTCAACTCTTACCCGTAAGAACATACAGTCAAGGTCATCTCTGACTTGACCTGATTGCTGTAGAAAGTACAAGATAAAAGAAACAGATCTATTACAATTCCTACTGGTTTGTCCTATAACACAACAGACTGTCTCATTTGGAGGTAAAAACTAAGAGTCTGAGTTGGCTTGCGTTACACGAAAGACTACCAAAAACCACATGAACAGATTGTTGTTACAATAGCACATAAAACGGGTTGCATGATCTGTCTACTTCTGAGCTGTCGTTCCTGTGATCTCTGGCTTCTCACTGCGCTGGTCCATCTGTCTTAGCCTGTTCCAACTTCACACGTATGATTTCTTAAAACATTATTGTTCGTGTCGTCTCTATAAACAAACGGCATAACAGATGATCATGTAGTTCCTACACGTTCCCGTAACACAGATTAATGATTACTGTGTTTGGTGTACTGACAGTAGTCATGTTAAGGTCAGGGCTGAGTTCTTTTCAATTAAAAACCACATCATCATCTCATTACAGACTGGGCTGGACTGTCTTGCCTATATTAATTTGCCTATTACTACTTTATAATATGCTTTTTAAGTTTGGGTTCTGTATTTTCAAAATGTTGGCTTATTCAGAACGCAAGGATTCAATGGCTGACGAAATGTGTAGCTTGTAATCTCACATGTCTTTCGAACAAGATTTCATGAGCATACATTGTCCCATCGCTAACTTAGGGGTTTGGGTGGCCGAGTTTGTCTCAAGAGATCAAATAACAGTTTAAAAATTATCAACTCATTTTCGTCAAAATGCTCATATAGATATTACCAATCAGTACCTGCTTTCTCGGTCATCGTGATGTAAAGGGAAATAATGAAAAACACTGTCATGTATCTTCTGATTCTGCGTATTACTTCCCTTATTGTGCCCTCGTGCAGTTCACCCTTGGAAGAAATTCATCAGGAAGCTTTTGCGAAAAACGTTATTTTCATAAGTATGCTCTTATTTCAATATGCGTGAACTGTAAACAAAATGAAGATGGGAAACTTCCTCCCAGTGAAAACATTGCATCATTACTTGTAAATTGCTCACAACTCCAGCAAGAATGACTCATAGTCACCTCAATGTCTTTATTGTGTTTCTAGTTTCATTTTTTTTCTCTGACATGTTTTACTCCTGTCCTTAAGGCGATAACTCTCAATCCATGGCACTGTGGCTGGAGTTCTTCAACTGTTGACATACATCTTCTCTTATTTCTAGTGCTTTTGGCTCTCAACAGTATATTTATGTTACTTATTATCGTATTTCTGTCAGTGACTTGCAAAAGTTATTCCATCAATATCATCTTCAACTCAGAATAGATATTAACAAATGACCAGTACTGCTGCCAATTCAATTTTAAGCGATCTATCTATGAATGGACTGAATATGATAAGTGTAGATAATTCATCTACGTTTGCAACGAATTATTTAGCAATGACACAGAACAGGGATACTGTTTATGCACTGTATGGAGACAAAACAGAAGAAAAAAGTCTTTCTCTATTTTTGGTTAAAGTTGCCTAAATTTTGTCAACGTCTTATTCACTTAAGGCCCGGTCACTTTTTTTTCCAGCCCTCCTGAATATTTCTGATTCATCAATAAAATTCCTGGAAGTTTCAAGTCCGGTGTTTTTTGTTTTTTTATCACTACTTTTTGAACCACCTGTTTCATCTGTCTCATTTCTTTTCCCATATTCAGTTATCTTCTAACTAGTTCTTGAGTCATACTTTTTTTTTTGGCAATTATCTATTTTCTAAATAGCTCTTGAGCCTTCAGACAAACATACGCATACATTTCCTGTTTTTATTAACCATATAAGCTTGTTATCTTTATCATCATTGATCCGCCTGTAACGGTGGGAGAGGACAAATTTCTGCTTTAACTGTTTCCTTGATCTCCTCATTGTCCTGCACATTTGTTGTTCCTGCATTTTTCACTCCTGGTCTGTCCTCCATGCCTGCGGGGGGGGGGGGGTGTCTTTAAACCTGTCTTTGGTGTCTACAGTTGATTCCACGGAATGACCATTTCTGGGGAACATCAAGCAAACAAGCAAAAAATGCCATATCGGGACGTAAATGTAGGATCATAAAACTCATATAAATTGAGGTCAAAGCTGTTTCTAACAGATGCTCAAAATAGTTCCAATTGTCTGTTGCTACCAGATGATCTTAATGCTGTAACTGAGCACTTGATTCAACCCTATATCTTAGCCTAGCTCTTGACCTTACCTTAAAACAAACCTTAGCTTTACATTTAACCCTCCTGAAGCCAACTTAGCCTGGTGTGGAACTTAACCCTTGTGGAGTTTAAAATGTAGATCTAGAATCTACAGTTTTCAAACAATTTGATTGGTTGAAAAGGAAAGTCTTGTGGCAATAGTTGATGGATAAATTAAATACATGATCTCGACATTCAACTTGTCTCCTGGAGTCACTCTGTACTACAACTGCAGGATGTGTTCTATCTTGGCGTATCTTCTTCTGGACATGTCACGTGTGTGGAACTTTGGATAGCCTGTTACATGGTGACAACCGTCAATTTTTAATTGAATGCAGATCAGGAAAGTCGGACATTTGACGTGGCTTTTTGAGACGTAAACTTATTTGGATTCAGAAAGAATATCCCTTGATTTCCTATTAATTTTTTTGCTTGGTAAATATTGAAAACGGCATTTGGGGAAAAATATTTCACTCATTCACTCATTTATCATCCCACTGTTTCCTTCAGTGCGGTACAGAATTTCTTGGTGTGCTGTTAAAGGTAAGACTTACTTACTTCTGAAACTGTTTTGCACTTCGTGTCGTAGTCAGTCTTCGGTATAAGAAGATCCACATATATACAAACTTTTGAAAAATATTCATGCCCTGTTCAGTGTGTGTATAACTCCCTGGATGTTGTCTGAACTGATAAATCTGATAAATCTTGTGTTCAGATCAGAAGCTCTTTTGTTTCCATTGATAGCTAATTTTACTTATTGTATCCATTCAGATGTAATAATGCTCTTACTATTTTATGTGATTCGATCTCAGAGATGGAGATTATTTCATGATATATTTCAGAGTTGGTCCGTTGGTTGTAAATCTGAATCTTGCACCTCATATTTAACCTACAGGTTGTATTTTCTGATCTTAACTATGTATCAAAGAAGCTTCGTACGTCTGTTTCTCTAATTTTGACGAATAACAAACCTACCAAAACCACAAGCAATTCCTTTGAGCTGCACAGCCGGTAGAATTATATGCTGGATCTCTTGCAGTCCCAAGAGGGGCAATGAGTGCAGAGCAAGTCCAGAAATATACACCTCATTATCTGTCATTTTGACTTATCTGTAGCCTTCTGCACGTATTCGCTTTTTGTTTTTGGTTTGTTTTTTTTTAACAATGTATTACGACTTGTTCGACATTTACAGCTTCAGTCAAAGTGTGGCAAACGTTATTACACAATCCTTACTGTGCATTATCAGACTTTGACTCGACATTCGAAGTCTGAGGAAATTGATGCTACATAATAGTACTATAAAAGTCATTTCCTTACTTCGTACTGCTGGGTTCTGACTTGCCACACAAAGTTTTAGGAAATTTTACACAAATGCTACATAACAATACCATGAAAAACCTACTCCACATATTCTTACTTTGTGTTGTTGGTTCTGGCTTGCCCTTTGAAGTTTGAAAGAAATTGTTGCTAAAATTATTACTCAATTTTCTACTGTTCATTGTTGGCTCTGGCTCGGCATTGCAAGTCTGAGAACAGTTACTCAAATGTAGCCTCATAACACTATCTGTGGAGACACTGATTCTGGGATTGGTGGCCTCTTGCTCCACATCCGAAGATTGAGAAAAGTCATCGCAAGAGTTACCGAATTGTTTGGAATTCAATACAGATGCACATTGTACATTGCTGATTTTGTTGCTCTGCATTCAAAGAATTAAGATAATTAATTGGCTAATAAACTTGTTGTCAGTGATGCCACGCCCTAACCTTGAACTGTGCCAAAGACATTTTATTCCAGACTGTAACCTTGCATTGTTTACTTCTAGCTCAGCATTCAAAGTCAAGGTCAGTTTGTTCCACAGAATGCTGTAAAACCTTATATTTGGGTTGCGCACAATTTGTTTGCAGGTCATAGCTTACCATTCCCGAGACTTGGCATTTGACGAACTGTGAACAGTTATTGTAACGAATAGAACTAAAAGTCATTTGAACTGAGCACAATTTTAGACCCTCGGTTTGTCATACTCAATCCTGATTCGGTATTCGAAGTTTCAGAAACAATTTGTGCAATGTTTACTGCAAAGAAAAAAAAAGTCGCACTGTGGAGTCATTCTCTGGACAGACTTTTAAAAAAAAAAATATTTTGGTAAGATAAAACCATAATCCATTCTGACAGTTTGTACTGGTAATGCAGAATCGTCATAATGAGTCATGTGACGGTCAATTACTTCCCCGTGTCGGAGACGAGAGGTTTTCTACAGGTGCCAGCACTGTGAAGCATTTTCTCTTGTTATCAGAAACCTGAGTCTACAGATCATTCTGACAACTTCAGCACTTGATGACAAAGGTTTTGCTTGTAGGTTTGTTTATTTGTTTGTTTTTTGTTTTCTTTTTTGTTGTTGTTGATGTTTTTGTTTTGTTTTTTTATTGTTTTATTTTGTTTTTGTTATGTTTGTTTGTTTGTTTGTTTTTCTCCCATCTTCAAAGTGGTTGTCTTATAACTCTTGTACTTGACAAAAAAGTAACTCAGTTGCCTAAAAAAAGTTAATGAATATGACCATGATTTATTTCATGAACCACGCATGTTTCTGTGTTGCACGATTATTCAGTGCATAAATGAAACAAAGTAAGCGTGAAATCCTTATGAATCGTCCTTCGATGTTATTTTGGATCAGCCCTTCGTAACAAGTCAGTTTCGCCGCTCGGTACTTGACTGCTTACTTCATTTTCTTTTCCATGCATTCATGAAATTCTTAGTGACTCCTGCTTAAGTTTTTGGCCGTGCTGCTAGTGCAATATGCCAAACGTTCTTCTCATTTTGCTGGTGCGATTTGGCCCTTTCGCTCTGCAGAAATCACTTCCCCTGTCGCACTGACTTTGATGAGCTCCACTGTACTTGGCAAGACTGTAATTTGCAATGTCCCATGGATCAAGGCAATAAAATACGCATTACTAGTATGTTTACCACATTTTTTTTCAGTAAAATTTCAGTAAAGAAAACATTAGTGGTTGACTAAAAAAAATAATAATAAATAAATAAAAAAATAAAATAAAATAACTTCAAATACATTTTTATAGGGGCCAAATTATTTAAAGCTTCAGACGCATCATAGATTCCAACATGAAAGAAGTCTTTTGTAAAACAAAACAAACTGGAGCATAACAAAATAGTCTCACAATGCACTAAAAGCCCCCCGGAATGTAGGCCTACATTTCAAGGACATCATTCACACATTACGTGACTGTCGCGTCATTCTTACTGCGAGAGAACTGCACTCTATTGTCTATAACTAGAGCAAGACGGGTAGACTTTTGCAAAATTATAATAGCCTTGAAAGAGACGTATCATCGGTCATAAAACCAGTCACTATAAAAACGGTGCTCTCTCCTATTTATCTCAGGACCATAAAGCGCTCGCCGTCTCCCAACATTTCCTGAGGATTAACGCGGTCAAAAAGGACCCAGTTTACCTCCTGTAACCTGAAGACACACATTTCACTAACACGGTCACCCAACAATCACTCTATTATTACAAAACAGAACGTCAGGCTAGAAGTTGAGCTACATTCAGTGTTCTTAATAAAAATTTAAAAAATGGGCTGAATGCTCCGAAGATTTTAACACATTGCTGAGCATTACTAGCTCAAGAAATTGTTGGTAAACTTTGCAAATATTTCAGAACCGTAAATGAATATCAATGTTCGCATGAGTTATCATCTTATTTAAGAGACGTTAATGTGGAAATCACTGTTATCACTGGGATCCCTCTCATCCATGAAGGTTTTAAATTTGATGTTGCAAATGTTGGAATCAGAATCAAATATCCAAGGACTTCAGTACCCAAAATGTTAGAGTAGCTCTTTGTTTATCTCGCCGTCCGTCTATCTGTGTGTCGACCCTGTATGAATCGAATGTCGTGCAAGGAGTTGTCAGGAAGATTTAAAGATATGAAACATTGAAGACTTGGAAAAAAACTATATCTGCAACAGTCCAGCCAAGTGTGTAAAGAGAGGATTTCTCTCCTACTGGTGACTTTTGTGGTTTAAGAAATGTTTGTCCCGCCCTAACTGCAATTCAACTCAACTCCCAAACAGAAAGGTTAACCGTACGACTTGGAGGAAATTAAGTCTCAAGTATAAATTCTGGTTTCTCATTCCCCCGAGTTGAGTGCAATGAACGCAAACTCACTAACAGCTAAGTAGTCTGACGGCATAGCGGTCTTTATTATATTACCTTTATTAATATTGAACTGTATTGTGTGTATGTGTGTTGTTTTTCTTTCATATTATAATGAAGTCATTCAAATCATGAAAGTAAAAGAAACTCGGCGGGTTCTATAAAGGGTTTTCGCAAAATCATCATCATCATCATCATAATAGTAATAAAATGAAATAAATCAAATCATTTTTTTAAATTAACCTATCTTCCAGACAATTATTGTATGTGCGTATGTATGTGTGTTCTAAAATCCTTTTTCTCCCCTGAAAGTGTCAGAAGATGGGGAGCAAATGGAGAAAAATTATTAAGTCATCTGTTAATGCCCCCCCCCCCCCTCTCCCCCCAAGCGGTTCAAGATTCCAGTCGGTTTTTATTTTCTATCCGAACTGTAATTTTATCGGTGCTCAGTGACAGATACGGCAGCCATGTCCTCAAATATATACAATATTATACAATCGATTATGTGTTTCTAACATCCGTCTCTTCATCTCTATATTTGTTTTCTGTATGTGTCTGTACTCGTACTACTCTCTCACGTGATCAAGTGCCACGTGACAAGACGGCCGTAAAAGCGAAATGCGCGTGAGTCATTATGACATAATTTCACATGGAGCTGAAATATCACTCTGTAAAAAATATTATCTTAGCGCTTTACTACTACATTATGCCTTCACCAGAAAAGCGGACTATCAATTTCAGTTGGTGACAAATTCGACCCTTTTATCTCCAATTTTGATGGATCTGTGAAGTCAGTTACCAGCTAGTATTGTCTAATTGTCAACCGTCAGAAATTTTCCTTCGCCAAATGTGGGATATGTCGTCCAGAGCATATTATATATATATATATATACATATATATATATATATATTTGAAAAATACAGACAAGCTCTCCCCAAGGAAGGCCAATGGAATTTCTATCAATCGGAAACCATAATTATACTTTTGGTACAACAGATAAAGATTCAAATGGCATCAATCTTTTCACTGCCAGGAAAGACCATTGTATTTTTCACAATCATTTCAAATTGATAGATCTAATAGCTAGAGCTGCAACTTGGGTGTCTGGAGTGAAACAAAGCACAATCTGAGTACAGAAATCATTGCCGTTAACCAGAAAAAGACGGCCAAGTTAAACAAATTAAATTTTTAACAGTCAAATTGTCGAATGACATTTAACCTTATTCACCTTTCTTGTCTGCAGTAAAGAAAAAAATATTTTTTTCATAGTCGGCAGAGAAGACAGACCAGCAAGATTCTGCCTGGATACAGTCGACTATGCTTAGATTGATGTCACTGAGGGATTAAAAAAAAAAAAAGATCAACATATCCGTAGTTCACCACAAGCGATGGACTGGACTACAAAACCAGTCCGGTCCGGACTTTGCGGTGTTGGGTGCACTTTCCCTCGGAAACACTCGTTTTACTATTCCTTGATTATTGGCACTAAGTCATTCGTCTGCCCCCTCCCTCACCCTCCAGCCATCCTCTCCCACTACAGTACATTTCATCCCCCCCCCCCTCTTTCTCCTTCCCTCCCTCATTCACCAAATAGTTCTTTGGTATCAAAGTTCGACATATGGAGTGTCGTTCCAAACTTGTCAATTATTGGCAAAATGATCGATAGCTTTTGAATTTTCGATTGTGAGAGTTAAAATGTATTATTTGGTGTTAAACCACACTAGATCATAGAATTCGACGTCCAATCAACTTGTAAATTCCAGATTTGTGAAATAGTGGATTTAACATCCAGCGTTTGTTTCTTTGTTTGTTTGTTTGTTGCATTATTTTTTTTTTTTTTTTATTTTCGTGAGCAGAATGACAAAATTAATGTGCCGAACGGTGTAGTCTATTTGTGTCACTCTTGCGTTGTCAGACTTTGGAATAACAACGCTAAAAATAAAACATCAAAACAGCCGTTGTTATTTTTACGTAACATTGAATGTCTGGTGGTGAAAACTAAAATCAACTAAAGCGTTGCAACACAGCTTTTTAAAAATTTACATATACATATGTTATAATTCAAAGAAAAATGCTGACAAAGGAAAAAAATCAACTCAACCGATGATCAACTCAATTAATTGTAACTAACATGTAGCCTATGGCTTTAGTAAGTGTACAGTCGGGAACCTCGAGGTTACAGCGTATAAAGTTAGAGAGCTACAGATTTATCATTATATATACATGTGTATAATTATCATTCACCTAATTAGCCTCTGGCATGACTCTGACAACGTGAACCGATAAGCAACAGAAATAAGCACACGATGGCCAGAGAGAAAAAGATTTTGGCAAATATAATACTAATCATCATCATCATGATAATAATAATAATAATAGTAATAATAATAAAGATTGACCCTATTCAAAACAATGAAGAAAAGAAAAAAAATCAGTAGATTTCGAATACATTATTTATGTACACACTGACAATGTCATATATGTATCACATATAAAACCATTCTAATACCATTCCCACCCCTCATTCGTCTTTCTTCCGCCACTGTAGTTTTCTATATAGTCTCAATTCAGTGTCAAAGTAGACTCACCCCCCCCCCCTCTCAGAGTTAGTGCTAGTAGTAACACACAGTGAGTAAGTAGGCTGGGTGGTCGGGTCAGAGCCTCGTGATGTGTTCTTCCATATATTGCAGGATAGCGATGTGCCTGGAGCGTATCTGAGAATTAGTTGTCTGGGAGAACGGGAAAGCTTGAGGAGAAAGGAGGTGGGGAAAAGTCTGAAGAAAGAATAACATTTCCAGGTTTTCTTCCTCTTGGGAGATAGATAGAGAGAGAGAGAGAGAAAGAAAGAGAGAGAGAGAGAGATGGGAAAGAGGATTTATGATGTACGTTCCTAGCTCACAATAAATATTTTTTACCCACCCTCTCAACCCAACCACTTCAATTTTTCTTATTTTTTTATGTCAGACCTCTCTCTCTCTCTCTCTCTCTCTCTCTCTCTTTCTCTCCACCTCTCTCTCTCGTTTTGGTCCGCCAGCTACTAAACTTGAAAGTGCACAAAACTAAAAGCTCAAAGAAAGTGGAACCGTTTTGATCTTGTCATTCTTCAATCTGTGCAGGTGCCCAGCAGCACAGGTATGAGAACCGCTTACATAAGTTGCTATCAGGATGAAAATATCCAGGAATCTGTATTAAATATAAGAATATGATCGTGTACAGGTGCCTTGGGGTGGCATGAATACAGTTTTATTTGAAAGCAAAATAATATGGCTACTTTGACATTAATATTAACCATAACATTTGCTAATGAAAGGTGACTGTTATAAGCTTCTTTCCTGTGTGGATTCTGAGGTACGCTCTGTAGACAAGAGTAATGATCAAATTTTGTTTTGCTAGTGCGTGTCTGCAGCCTTTCAATGCTATGCAGTCGAATTATCTGGGCTGTGAAGGCCGAATTTGGTCAGAGGGTTTTCGTTTCTTTTTAAATTTGGAGGTTTTTACGTGTCTCCGCCAGCCCGTCATAGATGTTTAACTGCCACAGGCTCCCTAACATGCTTAATGCAGACACAGGAGGGAACGGAAATAATATGTTCACCGTTGTCTCAGAAGGCTAGATCTCGGGCTTCCCTTCCATCCAAGAAGTCAGGGGACCATTGAGTCACTGACGAAAAAAATATTAAGACAATAGGTTTTGTTTATCCTTTGCGTGTGGTGTTTATCGATGACATCGAGCTGACGTAGTTCGATCTCGGTCAAGGAACCGTCAACTATCGCCTCACTTGACAGGCCCGTTCGTCGCCCGCTCTCAAGACGCAGCCTCTCCGCACAGCGAGCGAGCACGAGACTGGCTGATGTGACATTGAACTTGACCCAGGCTATAATTGACCTGAGGGTGGCGGGGAACTCGATAAACAACGCAATGCCCTAGATGCCAGGCTTCACAAGCTACGCCATGAGGCCAGGGCTGCAGTTATAAAACAAAAACCTCTCTACTACACTGTCCCAGATTTCTCAAGACCATTTAGATCTACACAGTACGTCTAACACACACAAAAGCCAAGTAAGTGGCCACTGTTATCTTGACTCACAAGAACTGTTATACAGTCTCACATGTGTCTGAACGCTATACAGCATTTTTCTTTCTTTTTTTTTTTTTTTCTAGGCCAGTAATTCTGTTTCTCACTATGTCAGGAGCAAAGTATCAGCTGTATTATTATTATTATTATTATTATTACTATTTTAGTCACAGGCTGTTTTCAGGACTGTTTGTTCTGTAACATTTTCATCATGGCAGGATTTTTTAATTATTGTTGTCATTATGTTTTTTTATACGTATGTTTCTGGGTTTTTTCCATATACACTGTACATAATAACGTCATTATATTCATGTATGCCCGTGAATGAGTGTGTGATTGAAAAACTATTTAATCAGAACCGTTGAGCTGTGATGTAAAATATATAATATATACAGTGTTTGTTCAGCTGTACATCCATTACACCACTGTTGAATTCAACATCGTTTTATATATATCGTAAATTGTTATAAAACTCTTCTGATCTTGAGAAAGTAAATGGAATTTTTAACAAATAACCCGCCCCCCCCCGCACTGTTCTATTTACCTGTCCTGTCTGTATTCTTGTCACAGATGGTCTTATTTCCCAAAACAACAACAAAAAAAAAAGATAG
>JBCEWB010098359.1:0-12219 GCA_039654565.1 Peronia peronii
GGCACACAGAAACTACAAAGCAATAGCTGTTAAGGGCGGCACGCTCACAGCACACCTTGGGGTTGGAATCAAAGCACATTTAGTTATTTGAGAGGAGGAGTCCCAATTTCCCCCCGCACTCACTGGTTCTTTGTTCACAAATCTAACAGTCTCCATATTAAAAAGAATAACAGTTTTTTAAAGTTCCTGGTATTCATAAATACATGACTACGACATTAAAAGAATGCTTAGCACTTCAGCCTACACGCACAAAAGTTCATTGAACGTATTTCAAAAAAATATTTACATATGCATGACAAGAATCTCTTATATAATTAATGAACTGATAGCCTCATGACTTTAGTTCAGCCAAGAAGCCACTTGAACACTAAGGGGGAAGAATAACAGATGTCCAGTTGTTAATATTTTCAAGGTTACAGTCCTTGGGTTTAGTCCTGAGCCATAACCATCCCACCTAAAAGGGTCAGAAGGAAAGCCAGAACAATAATTTGGCCCAATAATTTGAACAAACAAAAATCAAAATGTTTTAAAAACATATTTGCATTTTTTTTCTCCGATGTCTCAAAGTGGACATAATTATGTGGTTCTCCTACCTTGGCCTCCATTTGTTTCCCACTATATCCATAACCATTAACGCTTTCAAACTATAGATCCACCATTGCCTGTGCGTGAATGCCCAGATCAGAAAGTGTCACAGGCACAGCTACCACTAACGTACCTGATGATAGCCCAGATTTCTATGGCATAGACCACAGTCTCAGTGATCCCGCTCAGAAGAAAGTTGAGGTATCTGTTGCCGGCCAGTTTTGGGGTATAGAAATTCATCCCGTAATAGCCCACATTGGCTGCAAACCTGGAAAGCAAGTTCACAATGTTGTGGCTAATTGCTTGATGATTTTCTTTCATTCTCTCTTTAGTTATTTAATAGTGCACCATTACAAGATACTCTATAGCACTAAACAACGATTCGGTGGCTATCAGGTATTCCTATGTTTCAATAATATACGATTCCAAGGGTGAAAGTATTATTTTTTTCCTCAAAATTACACTAGGTTAACAACATAACTACAAACAACTCCAGGTGAGCTTATAGCTTACTGACACTGTCTTCAATAAGAAGAATTGGTCGTCTCAGAATTACAACGGACAGGCTGCTGGTATCATTTGCTCTGTGTGTATGTGTGTGTGTAAAAAGCTTTTTTTTTTTTTAAACACCAATAAGTCATTTCTAGTGATGAAGTACGTTGAAAGTTGTGGAATAGGAGCTAATTGACGGGCTAGGGCTTTCGAAAAAGTCACTGATAACATTTTTATCAGCTATGGCAAAACTACGGCAGAACTGCTTGTATTGATTTTTGTTTCTTTTATTAATTATTCTAATCTTCTATGTATTATACTGCATAGACTTTAATGTGGATTATTCCTAAATATATCATAGGCATGTTCACAAAGAGACTGAATATACAATGATAACCAAAACAACACCAACTAAACACACACAAGCACACTCAAAAGACAAATCTACCATATAAATCCCATGGCCAACGTTCTCTTTCTCAGAACAGGTGTCTTTATCAGCGTCAGATAGGAAGCCTTGTTGTGTTTGCGCTCTGCTTTGAAGACCAACAGCTGCTGATGGTCTTTGCCCACTGGGTTAGGCAGATTATTGAAAGACGTGAATCTTTTGATTACCTGGCTGGCTTGTTGAGTTTTGCCACCAGTCAACAACCAACGTAATGACTCCTGTTGGAACCTATCAACACGGAAGAATACGTCTGTTACTAAAAAAAGGTAAGCTCAGGTAAGACAAGAACACAATACTAGAGTATCTCTGTGAAACAGAAAAGCAAACAAACTTGGTAAATGAGAACTATCAAAGTCATCCACATACCTGCGATCGCTTCCAAAGCCATGTATGTCGTATGTAGAAAAGAAACTTGACAACAGGACTACTTGTTTTTATAAGGAACACTGAAATGGCATCATTTATCAGACTTGGTGCGCTGAATATGACAGAGGACTGATGTTGGAACTGCTGACTTTAATCCTAACATCAAATCGCTAACACATTCTCAAGGTCATTAGGAAAAAAAGAAACAAGTGAAAAGAAGATTGGAAGACCAATTGGATTACATCCACATGAAAACGATGGACTGGACGAAAAGAAACTTTAAAGGTAAACAAACAAACAGAGAAACAAATAAGTACATCATTATTATAGTTAGAAATAGATGCTAGATGTCAAAGTCTAATGGTTGAAGAATGGAAATAAGAACTACACTGAGGGATCAGATTCAAGTTTTGAGAAAACTGAAGTTTTTCATATCATCCCGTGTGGTGATATGGATGAAGCTAAATCTTGGACATATGTCTCTGTATGTTTTAGTTCTTTTGACAGGACAATAAGGCATAGGCAACACAAGGCCAGTCCTGTCAATATGACAGCATGCATAGATTAAAAAAAAAATCGGCCCAATATCATGCATTTCCATTTTCACCTATGGCAATGGCTCATCACTTATCAAATAGCCAGGTCGGAAAGTGAGATAGGAATCTGCAATAGTAGCTTAACTGGATATAGCGCCAGTGCTTGGCCAGCCAGGCTGCCAAGGCAAGAGCATCAGAACAGAGTCAAAATAAGAAATCAAGGCTAGCGGCCAAAGTTCACAAAGTTAACGATCACGACTATTCCTTACCAGATAGTGAGGGCAGAGATTAGTGTAGGAGCCAGCAGTACCAGCTGAATATAGCGCCAATGCTTGGCCAGCCAGGCGGCCATCGCCAGGTACATGACCCCACCTGCCCACATCAACTGTATTGTAGTACCAGCCACGCTGCGGTACTGCATGGCGAACAGCTCTATTGTTAGAACGTAAGAGGACGTGGCCAGACCCTGGGAGAGACACAGATAGGAGGAAAGGGTTTATAAGTATTTCTCAGAACTTTCATCACAATGACAATGACAATAATGACTATGACGATGATCTATTTTTGCTCTCGTTGCAAAACAGCATTTTTTACCTAGTCGAGGACAAAAGACACAAAAACACATTTTTTTTCTCTCTGCTTTGATGAATTCCTAACCAGAACCGAAAATCTGGAAATGTATTTATCTTATTTGTGCATGTATTTGTGGCTTTTCTTTTTTAATTGAAAGTGAATTAATAGGCACATAGTACCCACCTGGTGTCGGCGGATCCACAGGGATCCATAGGGTATTGGATGCATAGACACCTTGTACCCAACTATCGTTGGTGGACATGATATAGGGCAGACATGCGAAATTGGATTTATAGGACCGTAGTGTCCAACTATGCTGGCGCATCTATAGGGGAGATTTAGAGATTTGGATGCACAGGCCTCATAGTGCCCATCTAACACTAGCGGATTCATAGGCACCATACATAGTCATATTTTACAAATATAGGGGTCCCTAAGGCTAGAGTTATCGTTGGAGCTGTGGTGTAGGGTTAATTGTAGAGTTAGGGTTGGGGTTAGAATTAGATATGGTTGGGAGTTAGGTTTAGAATTAAGGTTGAGTAATCCGTAGGCCCTGACTGAGCAGTGTCTATCCACAGCATTTTTTTATTCTCACAATTTTCTTAACCGAGGGAGAGTCTGTGCGATCTTTTAAGAGACTCCAGCAACATGGCGATGGTGATAAATATTATGATCAGGACAGTGACGTCGATAAGAGCAATAATATTAGGCTTATAACCAGATTCTATCCAGAATAATACACGCAAATAATGATAATAAAACATCATATTCATCTTATCTAGTGAATACTCTGTACAAACAACAAAAACAATAACAACAACAATAACTTCAACAACAAAGCAATCTTTGTGCAATGTGACCTTTCCCCTGCTGCAAGTCTGATGATTCTCTTAGCTGGGGGTCTTGGCAAAGTCCGTTAAATTCAAGGACTGGAGAAAAGCATAATGTATTACATATATAAAATACAAAAACAACAACAACGACAACAACAACAAAAAACTGAAAGAGAATGGAACTATAAGGTCCAGAACTTTTTAATCCTATGACCTTTTTGTGCCTGAGACTTTCTAGTGCCTATGATCTTTAGAACTTAGGACTTTTCAGGCTCCCCAGAGCCTGGGACCTTTGAGTGTCTATGACTTTTAGTCTGTGTCGCTTTTTAATGCCCATGAACATTCTATGCCTTTGACCAGAGTCTTTAAGTAGCTTAGATGTTTCAGTACTTGGGAAATGTCAAGGTTTCATATATAATACTGCCTCGACCGCACGAATATCTTACCTGGGTCAGTGCCCCCATCGCCACACGAAGAACGACAAAAAGAGGGAAGCTGTTGGCAAAGTGCAGGGCCACGCCCACAGCAAGGGTCAGTAGCAAGGTCACGGTCACCACTGGCTTTCTGCCGTGAGAGTCACTGAGGTAGCCACAGATGAAGCCACCAAGCATGACGCCCAGATAGTACAGAGAGTTGGCCATGTTATTCAGGAAGGCGTAGTCGCACACCAGATCAAACTATAAGAAACACAAGGAGTGAAATAAACGAAAATATTCACTGATATAAAAAGTGTACTGTACAATGTCTCATCGTATAGAATTATAGACCAGCCCTTATTTTATTAGAACAAAACTGTTCTATATGCTGATTTATCACTATCATTCTCTGAGAAGTTCTGATTATTTGAATGCTTTCTAATTCCTGTATTGTCACTGTTTTGATTGCATGGAAGAATGTGATAAGAAATAGATCGCTGAGGAGTAAAAGGTTTTGAGTTTCATGAAGTAAGCCTACACAAAGGCTTCGTGAAAAATCTTCGAGATCCGCGCATTTGGGTATTTTGAAACAAATATTTCACAATCTTGCCTCTCGTTCACCATAATAAAATTAGTACCTCCATATTCATCATTCATTTCTCTTTCTCATGGTACCTTCTATTAATTTTGACATAAATGTTGTGCATATAAAAAAAAAAACGTCCAAAATAAACCACCAAAGCGACTAAAATAGCGTGCCGTGGGCGACAAATGTCTAGCTCGTTTGAACATGTGCTGCGCCAAACCACATCAGATCGCGCTGAATAAACCAACACGCATGAAATGATTACCAAAATAATGGGAACTGGATGATACAAAACACTGATGTCCGTGTGAATAAACATAACAATTTCATTGATTGAAATTACATGTATACTCTTTTTCTACTGCCATATAAATCCTGTTTCGAATCACTAATCCAATGGAACATGGTACCGATATGAAGAGCGTTCAAAATAGACTATAATATCCAAAATTCAACATGACTGGTGGAAATGGCGCCATCTGATTGACCGCTTCTGAAGCAATACGAAAGCAACACGGCGTTTTCTGTTCTACATCTAGACCAGATCTACTGTGTTGTTCTTTCTGAATGATCGGTACAAAGAACCTGCTGATGTTTTCTGTGTGATTCACTAAAAATGGGTCTTAACGGTATGCAGTTTATATTTTTACGCATCTTTCACATCCAATCGCTGTCTGTATGTCATCGAATGGTCACTTGATGCCCGACTTGGGATATGGATCTGTAACACTACCCCGACTGCCATGAACTTTCTTTCTGGATGTTGAATGGGTGTTAGACGTGACGTTATAAGTGGCGATCAGGCGGTGAATGCGGATGAGACACACACAATGATGGAGAAATAACAACAGGAATCCTCACGTCGAAATGATGCAGAATTTATTACAGGTGCTTGATATCAATACAAACTCCAGGGCAGCTGTCTAGCTCCGATGCACACAGTTCTCACTGCACTCCACTTCTCTCACTACAGTATACTTGTCCTCTCTCGCTCTCCGGCCAAGCCCTCATATATATACTAGCCCGATGCGTACTGCTCGAACTGTATCGAATGTGCTGGTGCCGGCACACGTGATATTTCTCATACACACAAGATCTGACTAGACCATAGACTTACACACATAGTCTAGGCTATGGACTAGACTCGTGTAAAGCCTTATTGAAGCTTCGCGGTGCTAACCGCGACCTTCTTTGCGCACCACACACTTGCATGGGCCCAGCACACAATTACGATCAACTGAACATCGCTCACAACACACTCGCGTATACCCCGCATGCACTATCATGATTCGTTACATCGACAGTATGCAGATCTCCGTAATTAATTTGTGGGCTTCAAGTGATTTATAATGTATTATAACTGAAGATTACAATATTGAACTTGTGATTTATTAGCCTGGTTGTATATATCGACGTCTAAGTGGAAAATTTGGGCTGAATTTAGATCACGTGACCCAAATCTCAATCATCGAAATAAAAATGGCGGCCACGGCACTTCCTTGCTAGGCAGTACAATATTGTGTTTTACAGTGGGGATGTACAGCATTCAGTTAACAAACGAGAAGTGATAAACTGACACTGCAGCTAAATGACAGTATTTTGTTACGGTGCACATGCATTATGTTTCATAAACATAGCAAATTTCCAAGTTTTCAGTTCTGTACTGCCGGGTATACGTTTTCTTCTAGAGCCCTATGTTCTCTCTCACTCTGGTGAGAAATTGATTAAGCCACAAAGTAATATGGTCATAGCAGTCCGGATGCCTACATATATATCGAAAATGCTCTAGAGAAATGTCTACATAATGAAAATGCTCTGAAAAGAGTGTCTACATATAGTTTTCTCCTCGTAGTCCGGCATTGAAATAAACTATGCGAGGCCATTGCTTTGATATCAATATCTCTACTTGGACAGTAGTATTGCTGTCAGTAGCCATTAATAAATAGAAATAATTCAATTATATGCCTTATTTGATCCACAGATGATCAAATGAAAGATCTTTGTGCCACATTACTGGCTGTGGGAAAAGGCCTGAGACCTTCACTCAAAGAGCTTCGGATGGACAACAAGATGCTGTATCAGCTACATCTTTTAGAACAAGAGGCAAACTTCAGGGAAAAAAGGTTAGTGATCAAATACAGAAAAAAGGGGCTAGATTTCCATTCAACACAGTGCAAGGATGTAAGTAACTATATGGATCCAATATATCTTTCTAGCCCCCATACAAAGATGCGTATAGAATTATTGACCTGTGGTCTGAACACATTATTGACAACTTGTGTTGCATGAGGAAATCTTTCCAAAAACAAGACCAGCAACAAAATAAAAACACTCATACAGAAAATCAAAAGTAGGTAGAAGTTAATACGTGTATACTCCCATTTTATCATTCTTTATTTTTGTAATTTTCCAAAAACAAATGCCTCATATATTTGCCCAGAATTAACAGAATTTCAATCAATAATCAAGTCTTCTGTCAGGTAACGAACAAATCTTTTGAATCCTAATAATAATAATAATAATAATTCAGTACACATATACAAAAACCATTTCCCATTATCATTGTATTGCTATTTGACTTAATTCTGATCAGAAGTATGAAGTCTGTGTTGTGACCATTGAATGCTGCTTTTTTATGCTGCTGTGATGCCATTTCAAGAATTACAGCATTTTCCAAGAAATTAAAATTTTGTTATGTCATTTGATCTTTCACAGGTACAAAGGCAGCATAAGGCTGATGGTGTGGAAACATACACCATTGAATAACCTCAAAAATGTATACTGAGAATAAGAGGATTCTGTTTGTCACAAAAGCTGAAAATTTCAAAGGTTTTACATCTGGCATATTGTCATAATTTGGTCAAAAGTTTCAAATTTCAATGCCCTCCATGCTGCTAATTCTATACTCATATTGCAGTAATATTTATTTTATTGTAATTAGCATAGGAAGATCTGTGAGCGTTCCAAATTTCATCTCGATATCTTAATAAATAAAGATATTTGAAAATTGCATTATTTAGGCTATTTTCTTCCTGTTTCCAGAATTTTCCTTCGGGACGACTTTGAAAACTGACAACTCCCATATTAATGAAAGTAACTCTTTAAAAAAATGAGCATCATACATAATAAAGGTACATGTCAAGCAAGGCAGAAAGTTTCAGGGTTCCCTCTTTGTTATTGAAGTGTTACGGATGACCAAAAATGGCAGGTTGTCTCTTAACATCACCGAATTTGTAAATAGCACTGTAAAATCCTTTAACTTTGGGGTCCCATAAAATCTAAAGTATGTGTCTCTTGAGCTTGACATTTGTTTTGTATGTACATATGTTGTCATTTTGCAGATGTGATCAGTTTTATAACATGCATTTTGTTTGCCTTTGACGTTACTAGCATGCGAAAGTGGCTTATGTCATCGCGGCCCATCGTCCACAAAATCCATAAAGTTTCAAAACGCCATAATCTCACTTATTTCTTGACCGATTTTAATGATTTTCGTATCAATGATTTTTGTCTCTTCGAGCTCTGTATAAATGCACCAACCAAATATATATTGGATCTATTTAAAAATTTGGTTTGGGCTACAACAATACAATTTAAAAATTAAATATCATACTTAAAAAAACAGCACATATCTTTCGCATTACAAAAGTTACAAGTCACATATCGATTACTGTTTGTCGTGTCGTTAGAGACCACGAGAAATCAAATTCCATGGGAGGTATGGGTCAAATAGCTCTTGGCAGTACGTGTATGATCTGAGCTTCTGTTCCCTCGGCCGGGGCGAAACCTTCATGGATTTCCAGTTCTTAACGTATGAATAATATATTCCTTTTGCGACTCTAAACCGGTCCTGACTATCATTTTATGAAACATAACATTTTTTTTGTTTCCTTGTTTGTTTGATAAATTAACTGACAGAAATTTATTCATAAGAATAACGGATGTTGAAGGAGGGAAAGAAGGGGGGAAGACAGGGAAAGAAAGGGAAGGAAGAAAGGAAAAAGAAACAAAAAAGGAAGGCAGGAAGTAATGAATGAAGGAAGGAAGGAAAGAAGAAAGGAACGGGTAGATGACAATTGAGAACTTTTAATTACTTACTTCAGTGACACTGGAAACCTCTGTTGGCTCAATATCGTAGATCCAAGGACCACTTTCGCATGATTCGGTCACATTCTTGGATTCTGTGCCTGCAACTGGATCTTCTAAGGTATATTTCACACTGCAGGAATGCCTCGATATAATCTTCACCGTGAGAACACTATTGGCTCTTTCCAAAGATGACCCCGTTACAGGTGTTAAGTTGGGTACCAATGAAGTGTTGTATATTGTATCGGAACTTATTGAACCTGAAAATTAACGACAGCAGGTATTTATCATTCAGTTAAGAATGGTGTCAGATTTTATACCAAAATTATATGTGCGCAGGCAAATCAGTCGAGGAATGTGGAAGCCTTTTCACAGTAAAGGTACGCAAAATTTTCGAAAGTTTTCGTAGCAAAATTTCAAGGCGAGCAATAGTCGGTCCATCTGCCCATACAATTTTCATTTGTCATCCGCCACATTTTTTATATTTATCGGTATCGTTCTCATTATCATCGTTTTAGTCATTGTATGTGTTAAAATTTAAGATGGATCCTCCACCCGCAACTAACTCAGTACACTTTTAAAAGAAAGAAACAGCACACTGTATAATTCGATATGTTAGAAAATGGGGCAAAAATGTTCTCCGTCGGGGTCACCCATTTATCACCCTTGGGATCTTAATTTTCATATGCTACTGACTGTTCATGGCAAGTAAGAGCATCCCGTTCAAATAATATGTAAATATCCAAATCCTAATATATAATGTAATTTTGATGCAGCTCCTTTTCAAAAGCGCACAAGCAAATCCGTGTAAACACTTCAAAAACTGCAACAACGCAACGCCAAAAACTCCTATACACAGGGCTAAGAACGACTTCGTGGTATAAGTATAGCAAATATGCAAATATCTGTCATATACGACAACTTCACACTAATTCATGCAATCACATGCTGACACATAGTGCCTTGTCCTGATAATTTAGTTCACAGATCTTTACACAAATTTAAGCCTCTCTGACAAGCTTCGACTGAGTAATTTGAATTTGTAGAGCCAGAACAGACAAACGTGCCCCCTTCCCTAATACTCTTTTAGGCCTCTATATGCTGAAGATTAATAAATTATAATAATTCAGTGCGGGGAAGGACCTCAAACCTAACCTTAACCCAAGCGTAACCCCTAACCCTAACTTCTAAGAGACTAGGAAAAAATTATAATAGAAGCCAGAATAGATATAACTTTCCCCACTCCCCCACTCCCACCCACCCATCCACCCTATCTTATTCAAGCATCTGGCGGCCAGAACAGACACTTCCTTTATTTCAAATGTTATTGTTAAGCCTAGAGAGGTCAAGAGGTCGGTGGTCAACGACTCGCCCAACATGCTTTATACATGTACTAAAATTCCTTTCCTAGCAGCTCTCATGCAACAGCACAGTCCTTACATCATATCACAATAAGTTAGACATTTACTTCTCTTCTAAAGCATGATAACAATATGTGATCTTAAAAACTCCGGCACTTCGGCATGTTTCTGTTGACACTTTCAGGGCTTATTATTTGAATGGCCACAATAAACACAGCTACACTGACACTCCGGTCAACTGAAACCATAATTAAGAAACAGAGATACGCACGTAACACACACACACACACACACACACACACACACACACATACACACATACACGCACACATATACTTGTGCAAATGAAACATATTGAGAAACATCAGTTTTGGAGCTACATAGAATTCAAGCAAACAGGCGTTCGTTGCTGTTTACAGTGGTTGGTTAGAGCATGGTAAAAACACACATCCATCACTTCACTGGAAGATACTTGGCTCGAAATCGCCAATACACGTACATAAGCACAGACCGTACATGTAACCTCGTACCTACAAACCTGAGTGTTTTGGTGTCATTTGCAAATTTTGACTAATCAACGTCTCTCTTACACTGATTGATGAGATTCGAGAGTGTTACAAAAAAAAAATAATAATAAAAAATAAAAACACCAGCAACAGTGCACTGGAAGACACCATGACTAAAATGCACATTATACAAAATCAAAAACATAGTATATCCACACTCACACACTACCTATCAAGGAACCAGTTTTGGTGTCATTTGAGAATTCCGGCCATGCTCTCTGACCCTTCCTGTGAGAAGATGGTCTAAGGACACGCCCACGATGCGTTCAGACATACAGACAGTGAAAAGTCAAACTTAAATGTAAACATCGGCACACATACACCCACACACATAACATACTCACATGCGCAAATAGTAGGCACCTAGAAATCTACCTGACCTGTTTTAGTACCATAATTTGCGATATCCGACCAACTGACGTCTCTAAATAGTGGACGGGAGTGTGTTCAAAGAGGATACCCACCAGTTCATTGGAGAGCACGCTGATCAAAACATTTATACACAAGCAAAAACACATGACACACATAAGCGCATACCACGCACTTAGAAATTTGTCTCTGTTGGTGCCATTTGCAAAATCCGACCAACCGACATCTCTGTTACAGTGATGAGAGGGAGTATATCCAAAAAAGACACCTGCCAGTGCATTGGAGGACACAGTGGCGTAGTTGAGAGCCAGAAAAATAGCGAGAATGACCTGCAACCGTCCAGGGCGACCCAGTTTCTGGTACAAGGAGTCGATCGTCTAAAAAAAATCAATGAATAAAAAATGACCAAAAAATTGTTTCACAAATTTGAGAAAGTGTGGTAGGATAATATTAACGTAGCTCCAGGCCAAAACAACAGCAGTCTGGCAGAAACTACAAAACCACTTTTTCATGCATAGTGGAAGATTATTATTTTGAACATGCTTTGACGGGCCTCCCCTCTTAGGCTTCTATGTGAGCAAAATAATAAACAAGTGAAACGCACATGTATGCAACAGAAGTGTTTGCCTTTCTTTATTTCCTCAAGGTGCCCTCAGCGCTCATACCATCAGTCCATTAAAAGAGAATATAAAATTAATATTGGTTTATAAATTTATGGCATGGACTCAAATTAATCTCTTCAGAGAGCAACATTTAGAACGATCAAATTCTATAACCAATTGAGTTCGGAAGTAACAGTCCTATCGAATATCCTATAGGCCTATACGGCTTTAATTTTGCAAATATATCGTTGCCAAACTATCTGGACAGAATTACAAAGTACAGAGAGGGGGAAAGTTTTGGACTGCAAAGAGAAACAGGTTTTTGTGCACTGCCGAAGTTGGTAAAAAGGGAAGGGGGGGGGGGGGGGGGGGGAACGGCACAAGACGTTTTCAAACAATT
>JBCEWB010098370.1:0-12219 GCA_039654565.1 Peronia peronii
CTATCTATCTATCTATCTATCTATCTATCTATCTATCTATCTATCTATCTATCTATCTATCTATCTGTCTGTCTGTCGATCTGTCGGTCGGTCGGTCTATCTGCGTGTGTGTCTGTCTGTTTGCCTGCCTGTCTGTCTGTCCGTCTGACTGACTGTCTGCTTGTCTGTCTGTCTGTTTGTCTTCTTTTTTCTGTCTCTTATCTTGTTCTCTCTGTTTTCTTATTCAGAATGTCAGTTTCTGAAAATAAAAGAAAATGATTTCTATGTAAACTATTTTACTGAGTAATAACCTGGCAGATGTTCAATGCTGAAATGTTCAAACAAATTGACAATGTAGGTAAACGCGAACTTTGGTGAAGATGCCATTCTCACATTTTATTTATATTCCTTTTCTTACTTTGAGTGCCTTTATCTTCAGCGAAAGGTAGAAGAAAATTTATAAGTGACTCCAGCATTCACGAAACTTAGAAAAGAATCCATCATTCTTTGTCAGAAGCCGCGCCGGCACACACCAACGTTCTAGCAGCCTCACCTTCAGTAGTACTCAAGTACACCCACTTGTCACTTCCTCTCTTCTTTTTAGTTTGCGTCAAGAACCAGGAGATTCCTATCTCTAATGGAACGTTAGGTTTCCTGTCTTCTAGAGACATTGTCTTTTTGGAGGAGGAGAGAAGAACAAGTGACGTGTAGTGTAAAGGTTATCCAGCTCGCAATGCTTTCTTTGCTGTGCGTCCGCAGCAAATGGCACCAACCCTCTTACCTTGGTTCATGTTATGTCTTTCGACAGTTTACTTGTAGTTTTCTATTTAATTGTTTCTTAGCATGTGTAAAAAAATGTTTCAGAGTCTACATCTACAGATAGAAGTTTCCGCAGGAATCCTAGAAAAGAAGATGCAACTGAAAAGGGGGGTGGGAGAGAGGAGAGACATAATATAATAATTATCAAAATTAAAGAGAAAAGCACTTGAAAAATCGTGTCCATTAGTATTGTATTTCTAAAGTCTATCATTCTGATGCTGATGTAGTGTGATTAGGACTAACTGACAAGACTAACAACATTGATAGCTGTTTTAAGTTTATTCATCTTTACAGAAAAAAATAAGGCTAGAACATTTTGCTTTTCGAGGACCTCTGTGTTCCCTTTTGAGCCTGTGATGTTTGAAAATGAGTGTTTAAGGCTATTTTTTCGTGGTCACTGCACTGAGTGGTCTGCATTGTAGCAATTCATGTACACCGATATCTTTATATAATTGCGCTGCCACTGAAGCATTGAAAATTGGGCACCCGGCCAGTGAGACAATGGTCTCTGATTAGACTCCTGCCCCACAGCCAGAAACGTTTCTGTTGGGATAGATCGAGGCATTTGTGTTTGTGGGAGCATGGGCAATTTTCTCTTTCACTCTAAAAGGAAATAGATCATCCACATGACTAATGTCCCAAATTACTCTGATGTCCCACGGGTTATTTTGGAGTGGTCTCCTCCCCACCCCCCCACCCCCCAAAATATACAGGACAGACTGCTTTGTTTTATTGCTCATTTATTGTTGTGGATAACTTTTGTGACTTGTTGAAAAAATAAATTGCAACGTTTTTCTTCACCTGGAGTAAGAAAAGAATTCAATTGCTCTAGAAACTTTTTTTCCATAACAAATATTTGTATAAATGATTACATCCATGTGAAATTTCGGGATACTTAAATAAATTACCTGAAATATACTCAGTTAATTTACGTAATGAAAATAAATTGATATAGCTGCAACCATTCATCATTAATTGCAATTCCAATGTACTGGTAAAGTTTTCTGTTTACAACGGTGTACAAACTATCAGCCTGCATTTACTACTTCGTTCGAAAACGCGTGTAAAATTTCATTCAGTGTCTGAAATATATTTTTTTCCTGTCATGGTACCACTAACGCCACTTTTGAAAGGACACCAATAGATTCACTGAGGTGTCATCCATGAGCTAGCCCTCACTAACGTCCAGAATTTAAACATGACGTCCATTGATCTCAGCGTTTGTGGTGTAGACCTCATCATCGATTCGGCACCACCAGGAGTCTTGGGGTTTTGACACCCTTTGGATAAGCTCCTGTCAGACTAGTGGCCGTAAGTTTGCTGAGTGCGGCTTAGAGATTTATCCTTTCATCATAAGACAAAATAAGGGTCATGGCTGGCAAAGGTCGGAGACATACTGGGAATAGTAAACAGTGTTAGTGATCTTTGGGCAAGGGGAGAGAAATCAGCGCTCTCTACTGGTGTTTGGAGACTGAGAAAGATAGAGGGAGACTTGGAGAGAAGACAGAGTGACAAAAAAAAAAAGGCCATGAAACAAGAGGAAAAAATAATGGAAATGTGTTTTGTTGTACAATACGTGTGTTAGGCGTGTAAAAATGAATTATATGTAATAGAATTGTATTCACTGGAGGCAAAAGACAGCGTTTAATTAACGATGCCGACAATAATAATATTTCTTTTCCCGCTCTGAAGTTAACCATGCACTATCTAAGCTGTTTCAAGCATTCGGATTTCCAACTCGGCACGTTTAGTCTCTACATTTGACCCCACAGTCATGAACTCGACTGATTACCAGGCATTTCCTCCTCATTATGTACCGGTGGATACCTTCTTCTTGACCTGTCATGAGAAAAGTAGCCTTTGCCGTAAATACCGATAGTGAAAAAAAAGAAAACGGAGGCCGAGCTGATTGCCGTAGTTTTTACCTGTCGATAATAACTTCACTGCCTAATACAAAAAAAGTGATGTTACGAACGATCAAAACAATTTTCAGCATCTGTAGACGAATTATCTGTTTTCATAAAACATTATTCTTCTTTCCTTTTTTCCATCTTCATCCCTCTTAAACTAAACATGTACGGGCATCTTTTCTACTTTGCTCTCCAGCAAAACCCCTACGTTCAATCATGTCATAATAAAATCAGTATTAGTAATATCATGTAAAAGATGGGATCTCTCTTCCTGATTCTTTTTTAAAAGTATAAAATTCGTTCGAAGGCAAAAACTGATCTGCCTCGCTGGATTTTTATGAGTACGTTACTCAAACTATAGTCCAGGTGTTGCCTTGTTTTATGCCTTTTATATAGACATCACGTAATGCCCACCCACAAGTCGACTAAGGTTCGTCATAAAAGGTTGGACCCTGGCCTGGAGCTGGTTTTAATTTGCTACCCAACGTACACCGCCGTAAGTCAATGTAATTTTATCTGATCAGCCCCTGCTTGGCTTTGACTTTATGATTCGTTTGGAGGGTCATAAATAACTTGTCGTGGTCATTACATAAAGTCTAGACGTAAATAAGGATTGTCTTGCATTCCAGTGTCACACCATCACAGGGTAACACTATGCAATACACCCATTACCTACACTTTGTGGTTCCCTTTATCGTACTGCGAACACATCGACCACCCAAGCTGCGCTGTCCTTCACTACAATGTCTTATCTTTCCTCTATTTGCAATTTTCCAGACCCATTACTTACGTTATTTGTCACCGTTACATGCTGTTATAGAAAGTGTTTGTTTGAAGTTTACTTTGAGATGTCAAGCTTGGCTGGCATGCTTTAGTCTCAGAACAGAAAGTTTTATTAGTTGTCCCATATGTCTCTTTCTATAGTCTTTTGAATTCCCATACAGGGAATATTGACTGATGTTTGTTCTCAATGAAATGACAGTAAGTAACTACAATTTGGCAGCACTGACGAACATGTGTGTATCTTAAGAAGGGGCGGTTTGGGGAAAAGAGAAAGCGGGGAGGGGGGGGGGGATAAAGTGGGGAAGGGGCAGGAGGTGGAAGAGGGATAAATCTTATTATAATAGTGATCTTAATCCCATGCCCGGAATTATGATTACATTCAGATTATAAGGGCACTTCGTTCATCATGTAATCTAGTAGGACACACGGTAATCGTGATTACTAATATTACTAATGGTGACGAGATCATAAATCTACATGCAGGAAGTAACTCATGACTTGTAACTCATCCACTCATTCTGTCATGACTTGTTCCATGTTCTTATGGATGTACTCCAGTTAGGCATGGTGGGAGGCTGAACATTCAGCACTGTCTAACTTGGGCCTAGGTATTTGTTGCTTTATACTTATAAAGGTCTAGATCTAGATCTATATATTTTGGTATTGTCGTGATCTGACAACTATCTGGTCATGCAGATAGATTTACACCGTTCTTTTCGAGTGTACGGTAGACGTATTTCACAACCGAACCGTACTGCTTAAAACATTTTACCGTAAGTCAGCACACATTTGTTTCATGCTATTTCTCAACAAAAGTACATGTAGACTACACGGATTCTTAGACTCAGCACTTTGCCGGAAATAATTAATAGATTTAATATGTTCACATGAAAACCAAATTCTATAACTAGTGTTACTGTCGAAATTCCATCACTTTGATGTGTATTTGTCAAAACAGGCCCAGGTCGACCCATGAAAGCTTAACTGTTGTTTTAAGCACCACTGCCACTGGATAAAATCACTTTAGGATTTGAGATGAAGTCGCTTCGAATGAATTAGGCAAACTGACTTGTACTTTTGAAAAATCTTGAGGTACTTCCAATACACGGAGTTAAGATACATTTCTGTGAAAATCAACATGATCATGAATAGTGACACTGCATTTGGCACTTAAAAGATTTGGCTCTCAAGAGTGTGTCAAGTCACAAGACAAAAAAGAATGTAGTGTGTAATGATAATCAGTTTGAATCTTTCATGTATTTAAGTGGCAAGAATGATTGTAGCCAGTGATTCTTTCCACTATGTAGATTTAAGCAGAGTACATGTCCTGTACCTTGGCAACGAAAGGTTTGGACCACCCATCCACAAAGGGCAAGTCCCAACATTGTTTACCGAGACTTGTAACTACGCAAGTTACAACATACAAAGATTGGCATGCGCTTCACAACTTTTTTTTGTGTGTGTATCTTTTTCTTGCAGAATGGTTGCCCGTTCTTTTTTTTTTTTTTAAGGGGAAAAAAAAAAGGGGGGGGGGAGCAGGGTGTCATTTCATTTTGTGTTTGACGGAAAGAGGGAGAGGTTGAGGGGATAAGAGAGAGTAAACATGAACGATAGCAAAGGCATGTCTTCCTTACCTGCCTTTAACAATGGCGGATCGCTCTTTGAGGTCTATCTCTCCATCAATAGACTTCGTAAACTGATTTTGTTGGAACCCTTTTTTGTTCTCCTTCTCTCTTCTCTATTCCAGCAAATGAATTGCCATCATTCCTGTGGGACTTCGAAAAAGAGCTTAGGGTTAGACCTCCTTGATTGTTTCCGTCTCTGTCCCCATCCTTATTCCTTCTCCTTGGCATTAATCTCTGTTTCCAAAGTCCGCCCCAACACTCTTTCCACTCCCCTCCCTTCTCTTCCTATTTCTGTTTAATTGTATGGAAAAGTTAGCTCTTTAGAACACTACACAATCCAGCTTCCAGGACATTTCATAGCAAGAAAGAATCTACAGAGAAACAATGGTGTTGGTGTTTTAAGCAAGGCAGTCTAAACAAGGATTTAGAATTAATTGAGAAATGAGAGCTCCTCTACAGTCCTTAGTCAGCATTTGAGTATTTTGAGATACAAAGTTAATTTAATCTAAACTGAGTTCACCAATATTTTGGGAAATTCTATCGACCCAAGAAGTTTGTCTCACTTCAGAGCTTCACCCTGTTACAGTGGGTAGGAAATTTATGATGAAAAAAACTCTCCTTTATGAATGATAGACTCATAGCCAGTTGAACCTAGAAACTTTCCAAATAATAATAGTAGTGAGTAGTGTTAATAATTAAATAGGAAAGAGACTGACGTACTTCCGACCGAAACTCATGACTTTCGGCTGAGACCGGAAATGAGGCTGAGACCGGACAGACTATAGTTTGCCAGCATGTTGTTCATTTAATCTTGAATCACACAAAAGCAGTGTTTTCCATAGCTGGAAAAAAAGAGGGAGGATGTCTCGAGATATCCACCAGGAAGGAGGTTGAAAGACGAAATAAACCAACCAAGGGAGGATGTCTCTACTTTGCTTAGTTTAGATCTGTGTATTAATTTCTTGGAATGGATCAGACGTGAATATCCTCCCGTCGATAGGAGAAACAACAACTAGATCTATATGTCTTAACTTATTCCTTATGGTATGAACGTTTCAAGTCCAAAGAAATAAAATCAACCTGTGCTTTCGAAGGTAAACTGCAAACCACGAGTCAGTACAAGTGTTAAACAAGACGAGATCTATTGGCTATGGTGAGCACATTTTTATTGTCTCGGAATGGTCATGCAAGGACAACCGTCGTGAATGAGAAGGGAAAAAAATACTTAGCAGGCAGAGAATAAAACAAAACGAAGTCAGCAGTGAAAAGAAGAAGAAGAACACCCCCCCCCCCCCCCAAAAAAAAAGAAAAGAAAAGAAAAGAACTACCACAGAAGAAAAGCACTTTGTAAAGAGCTATAATCACCAATGTTGTGCGGCATTAATAGGAATTCATGAAACCATATGCTTTTACTTCTTGTAATTATTTTAGACTCGTCGCATTTTCAACGATATGACGATACTGAATTTCGTATTGTCACTTCACCTCATGGACAGCGGGCAGAAAAGACAACACCATTGAATGATGAAGAAAACATCGAACGTGAAATTTAACGTTTTAGAATTTACTAAGATCACAATCTGACTACGGACTTGCAGATGTTAATAATGCATCAAATTTCCTAACCGACGATCAGAATCAAGGATGAAAATACTGAGGTAAGGTACTTTATACTTATTAGACTAATCCCTTTTTCTACCTTTTCTCTCATTATTTTTTTTTTTAACCAGAGGAAAATACGGCGGAACGTTGATGTTTACCTCGTGCTTTTAGAGGATAAAAAGTCGTCTCGTCTCATTTCTGGCATGGTTGTTGGATAAATGAGACAGAGAAAGGGACAGAGTTTGAGAGCACCGTGAAAATGAATCATATATGAAAAAACTGCAATCTTGGACAGCGTCCGGCTTTGGCACAATATGATAAAAGGTGAGTGAATCATTTATTTTTGGCGCTGAGAAGTGAGCCTGAGAGAACTTGGCCAGATTGATTCGCCGTCTTTCTTTCTCTAGTCCTCCGATGCACAGAAATATTACTTTTATTAAAAAGTTATTTACTATTAGAAGCCCCTTATTACTGTTTTTTTTAATTCAGTATCGGCTGTCATGCGTAAGGCTCATTATGCTCTACAAAACCAGATACTGTTGGTCAGAAAAAATATACGTTGATATGCGTTGCCCTGTGCATGATTACTTTCTATTGCATTGACTTAGCATATCTTATTGCGGAGGGGACAATAATAAACGTGACAGACAGCAACCACTGTCTGAGTGTCTGTTGTAAGATCAATTTAACACTTTTGCAAGTTACCGTTTCTTATTCTTTATCCTATTGATTGTTTTTGTCTCTCCGTTCACGAAGCTCCAAAAACATTCCGCATATCTTTTCCTTGCCCAGTTAATCCTGGCAAAGAGTAATGGAGGCGGAATCAAAATAAGTCACTCTCTATCTGTCTTCCTCCTTCCTTTGCTCTCTGTCTCTGTCTGTCTGTCTGTCTGTTTCTCTCTCTCTCTCTCTTTGTTTCTCTCTTTTTCTCTACTCAAGAATCGCTATTAGCAAAGAGGAGTTAATGTTCTGCAAGGTCAATATAGTAGCTCATATTATGATATGATCCGCGAGTAATGACCGCTAACAATTATGTTAACTAGATCGAACTAGATTGGTAAGTTAATTTTCAGGGAGATCATTGCAGTTCGCTGTGGGAACTTGGGGAGAAAAAAGTTCAGTGAGTAGGCCAGTTAAATTCGTTATTTCTGAACAATTGTCACATTTTTACTTGAGCAAAGAGATGACAGTTCATATATGACAATTGTGGTCATGCAAGGCTTATAAAAGAAGACGTAAAGATCGGGTATCCTGAAAGTTATTGCACCATACTTGATTCATTTGATATTCTTCTTATTCCATTGATTTTACTTGGCATATTATGGTTTCTCCGAGATACCATCTACATATGCCCGGCTTTCATCTAAGCAACTTATCCGGCAATCGTCCTGGCCAAAATTATGGTAGTTGCGTCAGTTAATCAAGGCGTAGGTCCGGCATGTCCCAGCTAGTAAGAGGCAGTTGAAATGATGACACGTATCTCACATATCCAACCCAAAGATCTCTCTCTCTCTCTCTCTCTCTCTCTCTGTGTGTGTGTTATCTCTCTTTCTCGCTCTCTCTTATTCACACACACACACAGATATACTTTCTCGTTCTGAGTCAGTCTTTCCCTCATTCTCTTTTTCCCCCATACGTTTGTCATCCCCTCTTCTCCCTTCCGTCTTTCTCATCCTATATTTTTCTCTTGATGAATGTTTTCATGATTTTAACTTGTCTTTAAAAAAAGCGAGAGCTAGGAAATAAAGAGTGAGGTTAAGGATCATATCATGAAATTGTTAACTGTATGAGCAATTTCTAACTCAATATACATCATAAGGCTATAATTATGTCCTGAAATTTGGATAATCCTGTCCCCTCTGGTGTCAGAGCATGTTGGTAACAGTATGTTGCCCATTTAAAGTACGACTTATAATAATATGCCTATGTATAAGTTAAAGAAAAGAAATGCGCTGAGGATTTTTTTACGATGGTATTATACAGTGTAAATGTAATAATGCGAAAATGATTGCAATGTTTGTGCTGACTTTTCCATAAAAATGAGTTAGTATTATAGTATTAATATCATATCTGTGACTTATGGGTTGGTTTGGTTTGGTTTGTGTTGGGGTTTAACGGTACATCAGCACGATCACGTGTATATGATGCCAAACACGGTAAAATACGTTTACACATCAAGAGAAAGAGGGGAAAGGGAAAGGGGCAGAAGACAGGAGCAAGGAGAGAGAGAAGAGATGTCAACACTGGAACGTCGAGGATGCCATTCCATGTTAGACATCTCACCGATGGCGGGCTTTCACCGCCTGCAGGACCAGCGGGGAGCAAAGAATATACTCATATACCCCGAGCCCTAGCGGGTATTTGTTACTTACGTTTCAACATACAGGTAATATGATCCATAGTGACCGACGCAAAATCATACGACTTCCAGATTTATTTCTGATATCTGCCTTATAGCTGTAATAAAAGGCTAAACGTAGGCTCATTTTAAAAACTAGAAAGTCCTCAGAGATAAAGGCAACAACTTGGGATCTTGCCTCATCATAACTCTTCTTTTCTGGCACGCTGCCTCATCTGTAAACAACGCCCATGTTTTAGAATGTTAAAATTAAGAAATTCCGCAATCAGAGTGGGGAATTCCGGGGTTCTGGATTCCAACAAGGATTATCATGACCGACCATCATTATGCGTGGAAAAGGAGTGGAAAAGGGTTAATTATCAACAATACGTCATGAAGATCATAAAAACTGAAACTATGTGTTACACTGTAAAGGGTCAAGGAAGGGGGGAAAAAGCTGTGTTGAGATACAGATATTCTCTAAGCACATTGTTATTAGGGTGTTTGTGATCTTCCAAGAGAGAAAGCTAAATATTTAAGAAATTTGATAAACTATTCTGTGGGAAAAATACCCTCCCATTCTCCTGCCCCCAATCATTCATCCTTTTCACCCCATTAATGAAAAAGAAAAGCCAGCTAATTTTAGGCCTGACCTTTGATTGGCCTGAACTCTTACCTATGCCCGAGAAGTTAAGAGGTAGGCAGATCACAACCACAATCACAAATGATATTCATGCTGTTGCGCGGAATATTACTAAGAAATTTTAATAGGAGAGGGTTTAGTTTTTTTGGGCCTGAGAAATATGTAAAGAGAGAATACTCATAGTTGAAGATCATCTTTTTTTTTAATTCATGCCCTATATAACAGTTAAAGATGGTCTGATGTAAACCTCAACATAAATTGCACATACATAAAGGATGCAGTAGATGTAGATACTATGGTTGGTCCCGGAGGAAAATTGAGACAGTCTGTTTCTCCTTTATTTTCACTCTAGTGCAACATAACATAGGATTTGTGATCCAGTAGATAAATTATGTTCATGAGCTGCTTTGGTATGAGGTTCACTGTTTTACCAATAAAGTCAGCGTTAAACCCACATACTTCGTCAAGTTTTGTTTTATTGGGTTTAACGCATGCGATTGAAATCTAGGAAAGTCATGTAAGTTGTATAAAAAGGAGTCCACATCACAACGGACCATCCATACACACAGGCTAATATCTCTTGCTATGGAAAACATTAAGACTATTTGAAAACAAAAATGTGTTTATGTGCATATTTTATTAGAAGGTAATGATGCAGTTGTATATACAGCTTAGTAGATACTGAGAGTACTTCACAGCTACTAGGGCCCCGAGAAGTGGTAGTAGAGTATCATAAATCTTAAGTGCCAGCCTCCAAATTGGTGTGCATTCATTCTGTATGGGATGTCATGGCCTACCTGTCTGACTGCCTGGTTGCCATAACAGTTGCCGCATGGTGAGTGCAAAATCATTTGCGATGGCATTCTTGTCTGTCACCTTTTATGATTTGAAGTGGTCTGCACCAACGGATCTGTCCGATCAGACCTAACAAGGACAACAGATGAAGGGTACTATTCTTAAATTTTGTTTTGTTTGGAACCTTTATGTTGTGCCTGAAAATGGAAAACTGGTTTATAGTGCAAGGATCTTCTAAAGCATGTTGAATAGCCAGTATTTGTTTTGAAATTATTATTTTATTCTATCTTATTTTACTATTTCTGGTCCTTTGTAATTTTCTGCTTCTGGCAAAATGGAAGTTTTATTTGAAGCTATTTTGAAAAGCTAGAAGAGCTGGAGATTGAAATTAAATCCCCTGGATTGTATATCTTCACGATCCAACTTAATCTGTTTATTAATGGCACTATGCATCATACACTCATTTCCACAAGTTTCAAAACACACTACAATGGTATGATGACGAGCTGCCATAGCGCCATTTTCCGCGTCACATCTGCATTTTCGCCTTTTTCCTCTAGATTTCCCCCATCATTGTCCAGTTCAAGCATTTCTCTCTTATAATAATGACACTCCTTCCACTTTCTCAATCGCACCCTTTCCTTCTCTACTCTTAATTCTATTTAGCGTTCTTTATTCCAACTTCACCTCACTGGTTCCGACATGTCTAAATCTCTGTGGAATCTCTGATAGGTATATAATGTTAAACACGACAAGGATGCAGGTGGTACTTCTCCTTGCGAGCTTCGTCAATGATCTGTGGAGGGGAACGATACAAAAAACAAAAAAAAAGAAAACTTAACTACAAGAAGGAAGTCTTGGACTGATGGGGAAGGTAAGGAAGAGGGGTTAGGGAAATTAAGGTAGAAGATGGGAAGGCTGATTATAGGACCCGTGTATCTACACTGCTTAGTCTGCTCCTCTGATTAAGTCAAAAAACATCATGGGAAAGATTTTTCAAGGGTACAAACTCGGATTCCTCCCCCCTCCCGTTTTTTCCTTCTTAGACAGATTTTTCCTTCTTCTGTCGTGTAAAAATTGTTCCCTTCATCCCCCCTTCCCCCTTCCCCCCCCCCCCCACCCCCTCCTCCTCTGCCCAATCCCATCCGAGCAACTCATAAACCTTCCTTTTAAACAAAAAAAAATGTTTTCGTCATTACGTTCTTCTTTATACTTTTTTCTCTGTAATTTTGGCATCTATCATCTGTCTTGTGGGGCTGATTTCTCAAGCCGTGCCATAAGATAGCCCTGATGCATCGTCGATAAGGGGGTAAGAAGTGTGGTGCGCACAGTCCGGAAGAATGCAATAGATATTCCATCTTACTAATTCTTAGTTCCCAGTACAGTGTCTGTATAGCATATGGTACTGGTACTGGTATTTTGAGAGGTTTGTCATTTCCAAGGTCAAGCCAAATGATTATTTATGGTGTATAACCATGGAACAGTCGAATATCAAACATGAGTGGTCTAGGCTTGAAATATAGTGTAAGCACTCCATTGTGGTGGACAAAATTAGGGATAATGCGGAAGTGAATGATTTGCTGGGATTTGTTTATGTGTGTATGTGAATGTGTATCTATGTATGGAGGTATGTGTGTGAATATGTATTTTTGTATGTATGTATGTATGTATGTATGTATGTATGTATGTATGTATGTATGTATGTATGTATGTATGTGTGTATGT
>JBCEWB010098381.1:0-12219 GCA_039654565.1 Peronia peronii
TATCTATCTATCTATCTATCTATCTATCTATCTATCTATCTATCTATCTATCTATCTATCTATCTATCTATGTTTCTCTGTCTATATACACCTCTGTCTCCGTTGTTGTAATCCTGCGGGCTGTGGCGAAGATTGTTAGCTCTCCATAAAATGTAGTGTGTCCATGTAGTCACCCATCCAGATATCCCTAGGAACGACTTAAAATAGATGGCCAAATTTGAAAATTGGCTTAAAACCTTGATTGTTTTACTTTTAATTTGTTGTCATCCGCCTTCGCCTAGATGAGAGCATGGAAGAAAAAAAGCCTTTTGAAATTAGAAGCACAATTTATTAATTTTAGTACAATAACGCCTGTCTATGGGAAGCGGCGGGAGGAGAACGTCTTTCCTCCCGCCGCCTCTCTGTCTGTTTTCCGTCTTTCTTTCTTTCTCTCTCTCTCTCTCTGTCTCTCTCTTTCTTCAGATAGTAGAAACCAACCATTTGGTGGGATATGACGAGGCGATCAAGAAGGACGGCTTTTTGCATGACAGATATGTGTGGCAGGTGAGCTTTAGAGATTATCTATGTAACCGAAGTCATTACATACACAATTAAACCTGTAGAGAGACAGGCTTCAATAGGTCAAAAGCTAACCGAAAACCTGGAAGTAAAAGGCCTCAGGAGATGTGGAGTTCTCGACAGGCATTGGGTCACCTTGATTGTGGTGTGTTATTATCCTTGAGTTCAAAGCAATAGAAATTTTGCTGATTTTTATGTATACAGGTCTTGATAGAGAAACAAACAAACAAAAATACAATTTCTGTAAGTAACATAATGACTGTAACGAAACTGTTGTCTTATACTGCTATTAAACAATCTTTTTATCGAAAACGCGGCTACATACTGTCCACCCTTATTTGTGATAGATAAAACTGTTTAAAAAAATAGAATTATTTTATTAAATCTTTGTAATTTTAAAAATAAAATGTGATATGGTAAATGTCACATGTGTATATGTATATGTGTCCCCTTTTTTGATAATTTTTCCCTTCTACAATTGGTAACACATCTATAGACCTGCTACGAATAGGCAAACAAAACTCATAAAAGGCCTATGGAATCGAAAACTACGGAATTTTTCCATCTGAAATTTGGCACACAAAATTGCTGCACGAAGATATATGTTTTTATTTTTATTCAAACACAGCACAATAAGAGCTTACTACGTTTGACATTATTCTAAAAAGACGATGATAATTTAATTGAAGAGTTAACTCGAGAGAGTTTTGATTTGAATTTTATGTTCGATAGAATGATGTTATTAACACAACAAACATGTTTTCTTTGAGTAACAATCAGTTTAAGCATCCAAAATACTAACAGGAAGGTGCACACACTCGCTAAACATTTGAAGTTGCAGGGCAGTATCGGTTTGACCTGCATTAAAAAAAAAAAAAAAAACTCCCACGAAGGCCCTGCGTTCCCTTCCAGTATTATAGATCCCGTTCTTATGATGTCAGGCATCGCTTGTTTATTTCGGCCCATCATTGCTCTTTGCACGACAGTGGCTGAAGATGAAACATTCTTGAATACAACTTCGAAGGCTGCATTGTGGGGTTGACAACGGAATGATAGTAGCAAGTTATTTTCACCCGTTTTGTTCGCTGACCTTGTGGCAAACCTGATGTGCAGACCAGCGACTACATTTCTAGATCTAGATCTAGACTAGATCTAGATCTGCCGAGCACGACAATTCAAGGTAAATTGCTTGAAAACAATATTATCTTTGGATCCAGTGAGAAAGTCCGGTCACATTGATCTATTGAAAGAAAGATCAGTAAATTATATTAAATAGTATGATATCAGAATGCATGTTAATGGCTGTAAATTGATCTAAAAAGGATGTCTGACATCTAGATGTAGATCTAGATCTGAATGTCTAGATAGATCAAACTTTATATTTGGGATATAAAATTCGAGTAAAATTTCAACGTTTAGGGTATGCAAGGCTCAAAACCTGATTATTAAATCTTTGTGGAGCATTGCATTTTGTTTTCATGACAATATATTTCTACATCTATTGTATTTAAATCTAGATGTTAAATCTACTTTCCTTTCAGTTTGAGATCTAAATTCATTTAGATCTCGATCAACACAAGCGTATCCATTTAGTATTCAGTTACCCAGTCCATATATAGCCTATTTGTAAATCTGTGTCGCCAAAATAAGTTAAAAGTCACCAGTATTGGTCATCTACTTCACGTAAATCCTAAGTCAAGTCATCTTTAGCCTAAGTCTAGGTTTCAGTTGGAATTCAGAGCACTGGATCTAGATGCGTCTACATATTTCCCATTTGGTATTCAGTTATACAAATCTATTTTACATAACTGAATGAAACGACTGAACTGCTGCCAGAAACACTAGTCTTCATACATGTATATCCTGTTAATATCCAGTAACAGATCCAGATTTCAGTGTGCATTATAAACTCTAGCTGTATTTCTAATTCTACATAAATGGACCCATTTGACAGGCAAACCAGTTGGCTCGGCTACTGGTGCTGGTAAAACTCTGTTGTCGAAATAACTGAACAGTTAATATAGATCTGGTCTCAGTTGTGAAATTGCAAAATAATATATATATATCATATATATATATATATATGTAGATTTTTTTTCTTTTAGCACATGCATATATAGGCTAGGAAGTAAAAAATGCTCAGTTTATGATCAATAGTACTTTATTAAAAAAGACACGTACTAATTTATTGTTTTCTTTATGTGTACACATCTGTAGATGTGAGGTGCAGAGCTTTTCTGATTTCATTATTATCGTACTGTTGTTTTAGTAAGACAAATCAGAATGCATTTAACAGATTTTTAAAGTAAACTTTCTATCAACAGATGTTGGAGAGTTTCAATAGCTGGGTGGCAAAAGCTATGATGTTCAAGTCGACAAAAGGTTAGATCAAAGTTTTAAAGCAGGGTTTAGTTTTGATAAACTGATAAAGACAGCGTATAAATTATTTAATTATAATTGTACAAATTTAATCTTTTTTTTTAAAGTATGTGCTCTTCTGTATTTAACTGACTTTAAACTGAAACTTTGATGGAATTTGATTGTGCAGTGAATTGTTTATCTTCTACTCTGATGATAATTTAATCCAGATTGAATCCAGATAATATTGTTCTTTTCATATCATTGGCACACATTAAAATAGTAAATAATACAAAAAAGTTTTCACAGAAATTGGTGCTTGTACTTTTAAGTGAGTATAACCAGACACTTGAGAAAATGACATGATATAGACGTAATTCAGTATTAGACCTAATTGTCATTGTGTTCAATGTTTCAGATTCTAAATGTCATCAATTATGTCACAGATCATGTCACATCCATTTGCGACAGTAATTTACAAATTTAAACAAAGCTGTATATGCATGGAATATAAACTTTTGGCCTAAAAAGAAGGTAGTGTGTGTGTATGCGTGCATGCACAATTTTTATTTTTCCACTTTTGCATTCTTGAAATACAGTTTTTTTTTTTCTTGCTGACTTGTCAGCATGTCTATAATGTTAGTATTTCACTGTCAATAATACTGCAAGATTTGTTTGTTTGTATCCATGTTTGCAACCGAATTCTTTTTTTTTTCTTTTTTTTTTTAACACATCATGTGAAAACAAAATAAGTTCATTTACTTCACTTAGGGATGTGTATTAACTTTATATGTAAGGACTGTGTTATGAATTAAAAGTAAAATTTATCACAGCACATGAAGACCATTATGAGGGCAATGCTCGATTTTACTGACCGAACATGAGAACGAGATATATGTACCGGTAGCATATAGAGTAAATAATGAAGAAGTGCAAGAAAAGCTGAATTAAAACTCTTTATTTTCCAACATTTCATACAAACTACGTAATTTTGTACGCTACCATTTTGTAAATTGTCAGAGAAGTCGTATTAATTAAAGCTTTTATTTTGCAGCTGATCGCAAATCATGCATTATCGTTCACATATTAGCAACATGTAAACGCTGCATCGATGCACACTAGATTTGGAGCTAGACCTGAAAAGACAGACTCCCCTGAATAGTCAGAACAGTACTTTAGAGAGTTTGGGTTACTTTAGGGTAAGCACCGTGTGTAAATACATATAGATTTATAATGTAAATCTAGAATATTCGATACAATGTCGATCGAATTCAGCATGTGCAAATTAGAGGAAAACAGTTGAATAAAAATCGACTTTTTCATAAGGTTGCCATGGCAACGCCGTCATCTTGGATCTTGGCATCAATAAATTCTTACTTTAAAATCTATCTCCTCTGCCATATTTCATTGGAACTTGATAAAACTTGGTGAACACAGTGTTTGACATAATATCTAAAACGTTACCTACTTTCAACCTTCCGATGCAATAGAACATTTTCTAGAAATTTTTGAAAATGCCATGTAGCAAAATCCCCCCCCCCCCCCCTTCCTTAAAAGTTGTCAAAATTGAAAAGAAGTTCCAAGAAGTTGCAAAAATTGGTAAAAATAGCGCATTGCACAAATTCGTGCAAAAGTTGCAATTGCAAATTCCTGCGGAGCCAGATTATTGATGTCTCATCCTGGTCAGTTGCTTTACGACATGCATAGAGTCATCTTGCTCATTAACGGTTTCTTCATTGCTCTGTGAAAAAAGATATACATGCGTATAAATTAATGTCGATTTAAGTTTTTAAAAGATATTGTTAAAAAGGCAATATTAAAATCAGACTGTGCTGATCTTTTACAATGAAATATCATCAGTGTGAAAGGAGACCTAAACTAAGATTCTGCTGCCATTAAGCTGATGTACATAATGATGAAATGGAATAACTAAATATATATAAATTACTTGAATTGCAAATGTAAAAGCTCGACGGAATGATCTTTTTGTAAAAAAGAAAAAAATAATAAAATAAATAAAAAATAAAAATTTTTAAAATTCTGACGCACAGAAGATGTTACAAATAAGCAAGAAATCAGTTAATCTAAGTCTACAAATTTAAATATATTATTTTATTTGCAGTGTTGTGTTGGCACAAGACTCAAGATAAACGCTGTGCCAATTGCGAAAAGCTTTAATCTCATATACCGGTATTGTATTTCCGTTTATCGCAAGATCTAGAGTGTAATTCTAAATCCGCATATAGTCATACTTATTAAAATAGGTAATAACACTTAGAACTACAAAGCCTGCTGGAATAATATATCTCACAAATTACATTTTTTCTTTACAATTACTTGTCATGAACTCTTTAGAGCAGATGATGTCATAAAGATTTAGATCTAGATCCAGTATCGTGACCGTGACGTCCCTCTGTTTGACGGCTTCTCCCTATCCTGCCATACCAATGCAACGGATTACTTCACCGTTTTATCATCATGCAATGATCTAACGGTTTTCTGATAGCTTTAGAAAGTCATAACGTGATAAAAACTGTGGCAATATCATCAATTCAGAACACTGCATTACTAAAGGGTTATGTTTTGAAGACAACCTTTGTTCATATTTAGTAGAGCAGTCTAATAAACTATGTTTTGGTTGACATTCAGAGAAAAAAAAAAAAAAACGAGAGAACTGAAGAAGGATTTTATTGTTAAATATTATCCAAAATCAGAAATTCTAGGAGGATGAATTTTTGCTGAAAATATTTAGCAGCATTTAATTTCAAATGCGTCTGATATGCTTACAAAATGAAGATGCTGTGAAATCTTTTTCCAGGCAAAAAGTACAATAAAGCGATTCTGTAAAGAACAGTTTGTTAATTATTTAGAAATTGCATGTTCATGTAAACGTTACATTAATTTTAATGAGAAGAAATTAACAAAAAAATGTGAAAAATGTGTGTGGGATTTCCACAGATAATGCTAATGATATTACAAAGGAAACCATCAACTTTTTTGTACAGAGATAGACCAATAGCTGCATTGAATTTGATAATACTCTTTACTGAATTTTAATTTAATTGATACGATTTTTGACAAATCTGCAACTTCCTCATGTTTGAGTACTAACCATGCTTGCTATTTTTAGCCTTTTGAGAACAAATTTATCCATAGGAATGCACTGTCTGTGTTTGGGGGAAGGGAGGAAAAGGGAGAGGGGAGAGTTGAAGATATCAGAGGATATTTAATACTACATGCACTTGAAAACAGTCTGAATCTGAAAACATTGTATACTTTTCCAAGGGAAGATGTCAATGAAACTGAGGGCCCTTTTTCTGCAGGAAAATGAAATTGCAAATAGTCTACCTACACGTATTAACTGATTTTGCACCAAATACATTTTAAAACGGGTTTTATGCTCAAATATATTTTTGCTAATGGCAGCCAATGCCATCAATTTTGAAAATAATGTGATGACAGCGTTCTTATGTTGCAATAGTTATTTGTTCTTGTGCTTGACATTTCCATTGATGTAAGTGTTCAAAAAAAAAAAAATTAAAGGAAATCATGAGCACACTGGTCTTTATCAGGCAGCTTATCTAAACTTACCATTATACAGGAGTAATATTCACCCTATCGGTAATCAACTCAAATATTTTGACAGGAAGTGGGAGTTTCCTGCATATAAGAACTTACTGACAGTTGCAAAATTCATTTTTGCCATTAGAGATGGTAAGTTGTTATTTCTTGAGTGCCTTGTTCTGATGCTATTTATATTGATTTTTTTTATTGTTGTTCTTGTCGTTTTATCTGTGCATGTTGAGTGTCAATATTTTTGCCTTATACTCTATGTCTCATTGACTGTGAATAGAATTTAATTCTAAGGATAAATAAACATTATCTTGTTATCTCTTTTATTGTATTTGTTTTTTATGCTGGAAAATTGCTCTTCATTCCAATTTTTAAAAAAAACTTTTCTTTCCTGCTTTTACTACCAGTGAAAAAAGTCCACTTAAGACATGCCAGATAGTTACATCGTATCATTTGGCTTCTGAATCTGTGATACGGTTACCTGATGTGTTATGTTTTCAATCTATCATTAATGACAATATCATTTTATGATTGAGAACCCTATATGTCACTGAAAAGAAAGTGAAAAAAAAAAAAAACTATTTTGTAAATTTCTCGGTGTTTTGAAGAGGCAGCATTCAGTTAGAGACAACTTCTTTGCTAACTCACAGAAAGTTTAAAATCACTGAACAGTCAACTGCTAGTAGATATGTAGATATAAACATTATAAATGACATAAAAATGTTATGACGAATGATTTTATTGCTGTACCTATTCAATATCTTTACTTACATCTGTCTTTGGAATTTCTAGGAGCCATCTTGTTGGATTGCAAACTTTTACACTGCCAACTCTGATATTATATCACTGGTTGTATACGAATGAGACGAATGAGCTCTTGTGACTGTACGCCTGTCAATAGAAACGTCACGAAGGCCTACTTTTATTTAATCTGCTTTGATAGTAAGAATAATATTGTATTACTTGATCAAATTATCAATATCAGTTTACACTTGCAGATATTGTATAGAGAAAGAGAAGACAGCACAGTCTTTTTAAAGGATGTCTCTTGATGGAATTGTTTTTTTTTAACAAAAAACCTTCCTGGCTGATTATGAATATCTGTTCCATTTAATGTCAATTCTTCAGAATAGTACTTGCGGCAGTTCTATTCTTTCAGTAACGATAACTTACCAGCAGATTACATTACTATAAGTTCAATTTCTATATAAGATTCAAGTTTACAGCCTTAGCTAAAAAAATGGAATTGTGTCTTAACTTATGCCATTTTTAAAGCAACATAATGTAAAAAGTAAAATGCATTGATTCAATGAGCGGTTAATCAAAGTTCTATATCTGATTGTACTTGCCTTGTTTCTGTTAAAATTTGGAATTGATTTTAAGCCAGAAACATCTTGAAGACAATCCCAGACAATCTAAAAAAAGAAAAAATTTAATCGAGAGCATAGAATCTATATCTTGCAGAATCTGAATGTGATAAAATACTCTTGTCTGATCTATTTCAGTTAAATGGAATTTATTTTTTTTCAAAAACAAAACTGGACAAGATCCTATCCCTAGATCTACAGCTAACATGATATAAAAATTATATTACTTTCAACGAGTTAATCATGGAATGCTATGTTGTGCACAAGTTACTCTTGCCCCACAAAGTATTTTTGTCTACTGTGTTTTGAGTTACTATCAGTATTAGTTTAATCCATGAACATAGACGACTTCAAAAGACTTATTTTTGTGTACAGACTAGATATAATTAGAATTAACATAATATCTAGATCTAGATCTTGATTGATCTAAATATTGATCTAGGTCTAGGTCTACGTCTAGAGCCTAGATCAATGTTTAAATCAATCAAGATGTAGATCTAGATTTAAGCCTTCTAATATGATATCAACTGCATAGTTTACGGTGAAATTTATTGTTTATTTTAATATGAGATGCGGCACGATGAAATCAGGCTCTCGTCAAATTTGAGCATATGAAGTTATTGGTGTCACTGTGAACATTATTCATTTCCCTATTCTGTGTGTGAAAAAAAAATTATTCTACCTTAACTTAAATCGAGATATTGGTAATAAAAGACGATGGAAGTGATCTGTAAGAAACTGCCTTTTGTTAGTCCTTATTAATTCTTATTAGGTCCTGCCACTACATCACAATTCTTGGGCGTTTTCTCAAACTATTTCAGCAAATTTAACGCTGAAATGCATTTTTAAATTGATATAGAAGGGTTCTGTGAAGAAAAAAATAATTGGTTAAAAATTCTTTCACCGTTGACTACACGTGATTTCTCCGGTCGCCTCAGTCTGACGAACGTCTGGTTTCATCGTGTCATGTGGCATAAATATATCAACTGCATCACTGAACATCATTTATGAAAGCTACTTCTAACAAAGATCAAGTTTTCAATGTTTTTAGCCAACTTACCTTGAACTGTTGAGCTGAGTAAAAGCTAGTTTTGCAACAAGATACTGAGTTTGACATCTTTGCTCCGCTTGTGTTCGCAGATATTGTATGGAACGGTTCTCACGGTTGACTAAATACCAGATGTATCTTTTTAGCGTAAAAGTGCTTATAACGTCGGATCCAGAGAGCTGATTAATCTGGAGAGCACAGATCCAACTGTTTTTCAGATATTGTTTGAACAAAACCTTAGTGATAATCACGGTTTGTTTGGTGCCTACTTGTATGGCATGTTAATACTTCCGGGTTCGTTTGGTCATACTTCCAAACGCGGAAGTAAACACAAACGCGGATGGTATCGTACACCCCTAACCCATCTATATTTTGCACCGTGCGTGGTGCAACATAGGCGTAATCGTACTGATGCTCCATTTCTTGACCATGAACCACTGTCATTGAAGAGATATTGTCAACTTTGCTGCTTTCCCCTGTCCATTGGAGGAAGAGGGGTTTTCAGTGAGCTTGGCTCTGCCTTTGTGTCAAATTTCTCTAACAAACACTACTTGGCTATGCCTTTAGAGATTGCAAGACTACTGGCGAGAAAGAGAGGATTAACATCCTCAAATCTTACCTCGTCTCTCACAATGACAACTTAAACATGAAAGAGCTGCAGCACGGCCTCAGGGTCAAGACGTTTTGTTTTTGTTTTATTTTTAAACAGCCACATCCTGAAAAATCTTAACTCAGAATCTCTGGCCTATCTTCTTGGCCCGTTCAGCCAAGTTTGAGTTCCTACAGCCCAACAGCAGGCGGTCATTATGCCAATTTCAAAACCTGGAAAAGATCGCACTGATCTTCAGCTTCAGCACCATCTCCGTTATCAGTTCTCAGTTCAATCAGATGGAACGGCTGGTCACATCTATCACCTGAACTGGATCACAGACAATAGTCAATGCTTTCCTGGCTTCTCGTGCCGCTTCTGGCCCACCTTGTTGACCTGGATACTTTCTCCGTAGGAGACTTGTCCAACTCCAAACAGCTGATGACAGTCTGCTTCAGTCTATACAAGGCTTTTGACATCACATGGTCAATCTCTAATGTTGGGGAATTTGTATCGAGTGGGCTTATGTGATGACTTCCATTTTCATTCAGAATCTCCTGAGCGGACGCCGGCTCAATCCCAGCATATCCGATTTTTTTTTCTTTTGACAGGAGAAGGCCATCTAGTACGGAGCGTTCTCTTTCCCTCCAGCTTAACTTTAAAACCAACTCCATCACTGATCAGCGGGCTCAGCAAAAACCAACATTATTGCTTCTAAGACATAGACGACTCCCGTATGTGTTTACAGAGCTTAGGAGATGCCTAGCATTGAAAGGCAGATTCAAGTAACTATGAACACACTCCACGAGTAGATGGATACCAGTGACTTCAACCTTCAGGCAGAACATTGTTGCCGTATATTTTTGCCGGTAAAGACAGCTCTGCGGGACTGTGAATCTGTTTCTCAGCGAGAGATGTTGGATTCCTGTCGAGTATGAGGTCAAATTTATGGGTGATGTTAGTCAGCTTAATTTCACATTTTATGAGCAACTCCAAACCATCTGTTCCTAAGCCTTTCGAATACTTAAGACAGTATCGGGTGCAGAATGAGGCGCTGACAAAGACTCCAGATTGCACCTGTACCTATCCTTATCTCATCCTTATTGTTTTCCAAGGTTCAGCCAAGCACTACTACCTCAGGGAACTAGTCTCGATCTGCTATCAGGGTCTCAAGACATAAGGAGGTAATGAAATTGTCTCTGCTGCACGGAGTCAAAATTTTGTTACCCCTAGAAAACCCAACTCACAAACATGTCTATGAACCACGCTCTCTAGATATGTTCGAGAGATGGCCCAGTGTCGTTCCCCTTTTTCAGTATCAATTCGGATTCCAGTCTTTCCTATTGGAGACTCGGATCGAAAGAAATGAGATAAGATTCAAACCGTTTTGTAGCATCCCGCCGTGGAGGACCCCGAGCATCGCAAATAGAGTATGATTATAGCCCCTGGTATTAAACGGGATACCACCAGAGAAATCTTCGAACTGATGTTTTAAAAGATCGTATATCTTATTACTCTGAATACGAACATCTCTTAACTATTTATAGACAGATCCAAGGATGATGGGCTGTTGGCACCGACTTATTTTCTGTCCTTGAGACTTGTGTGCCCTACCCGATGTCCTCTATCTTCAAAGCTGGAACTAGAGCCATAAAGGTGGCTTTCGACATTATTAGTCTGCAACAGTCATAAAACGTTTTGATTTTGATCCAACTCCCAGTCCTACGTTTACGCCCTTTTAGGGATAATAGAATAACTCACCTATTCATTCCTTCATAGTCTTTCCACCAGGGAGCCGGCGTGGACTCCCATTTTTCTGGTTACAGAGTCAAATTTTCATCCCAGGAAATGAGGTGGTCAGCTTGATGTTAGACCAACTGAATGAGAAGTCCTTCAGCCGGATCTCAGGCCAATTATCAGTGAGAACATCAAATCGAGATGAGAAAGAGGATCGACCTCGGACCTTGATCAGGGCCATCTCAGGAGGACGAGACTTGGTGGTCCTGAACTGCATTAGACCGCTCTTATCTTGCTCATTCCCTCCCCCCAGTGTTGGGCCTGTAAAGTAACACACAGGCTTTAGACTGCTTCAATTCACAGATGCTCGGGAAAAGTTCCAAACAAATAATTATGTGACAGATCAGACTACAAAATGATGAAAAAGTCAAAGAAGGAATAACAAAATTAATAAAGGAAATCAATGAATGCATTAATTAATACACGAAGGCATAATTACATACATAAACTAATATATAATAAATAAAAATGATAGTAAACTGTGCAATTTCCACACTGAACAGACTTGGTATTTGATATTATATTAATTATAAAACACAACATAGTTGATATTTGATTAAATTATAAAGCGCAATATTATGGATTCTTCTTTGTAGGTGGTATTTTCTGACCAAAACAAAGACAGATTGGATAACGTAGACCTTAGTCTTTTTATGGAGACTAGACGTCGCATGGCGAGGCTGGAACAGTCTGCCGAGGATGCCAAGAATGAGTAAGTACATGCCATAGCTGTAACCAGATAACATTTATCTCACATCTGAATAAGATGTTTTCATTGTTAATTAAATCTGAAATCAACTGGTCCAGTATATGTTATAAAATGGCAATCATCATCAAAATTTGGTTGCTCTCTATTGCCTATCTATCTATCTATCTATCTATCTATCTATCTATCTATCTATCTATCTATCTATCTATCTATCTATCTA
>JBCEWB010098403.1:0-12217 GCA_039654565.1 Peronia peronii
GATCAATCAAAACAAAGCTGCCTATCACAGTTTTTTCCTTGAAAAAAGTAAATAAATGTGGATAACAGATGAAAAAATTTCGAATCGCTAGAGATGCAAGATGCGTGGGTTCGAGAGAACGACGCTGACAAGCAAGGCATTGTAGGTCACGGTAACCTTTGGAACTGAAAGTAGTTTCAGTTTCGACCAATGGTGTACGTGCATTTTTGACTCTGAAATCCGTGACTAATGAAAAGGCAATCTGAAGAGGATCGTCGACCAATCAAGGCTCGTATTGTTATATGAAGGGCACGAAAGGACAGTTCCGATCCTGACCTTTCCAACGATATAACATACTTAGGGGTGCTATGAGAAATTCTGTTCGTTGCTATGATTTGAAAATTGGCATTTGACCATTTTATGAGGCTTGGCCCCAACTTTTGGTGATGACCTTAAGTTTTTTAAAAGTATTTTTTAGGCTTTTTTAGCAGTTTTGCAGCTTTGGGACCCGGCGGGATTGATTCCTAAGGTATTAAAATAGTGAAATACGTCAAAATCTAAAAATCGATATTTTTTACCCTCAACCCAATTTTTCGCCATGAGGCAAGCCCCGTACCTCCCCTTAAATATACCCTCAATTTTCTTTGTTCTCTCTCTCCAGGGCAAGTGAACAAGCCGAATTTGCCAAACCAGCAGCCTCAAAAAGTCCTCCCCAATCAGAATCAGACAACTGCCAGCCAGATGAGCAACTTACTGTGCAGCATGCCAACCAACCAAGTACCTCAGACTATACAGCCACAGAGTGGGAGTCAGTTAGCCACCTCCACTGCTGCCGCCGCTGCCCTGGGCAATGCTCCGGACATTGTCAAATCCATACCTGCGAGCAACAGAAAGGACTGGCATGCACAGGTCACCCAGGATCTGCGGAATCACCTAGTCCATAAACTGTAAGTTTTTTCTCGTCTCATTCATAACTGAGACTGCTAACAGAATTTAAATCTTCACCGGAGACAATAGTGGTAGTCCTGGGGATCGCTGTTTTGCCTGATTTTGTTTATATCTCTTTGTGAACATCTTTGGTAGCAAAGTAGAATTTGTAGGTCTCATGTTCCTTGGTTCATCTCTGAATTTTGAAAAACTATTATGGTATTATTATTTTTGATGAATCCTTAAATTGGAAAGATATAACATGGCAAATAAAATGGCGCAATGGAGTAGGCCTATGATCCTCCCACTGAAATTGCTAACTTTGTATTGAGCATCTACCTCAGTGCTCCAATAAAATGCTAATGTTGCTTGTTTTTTCTATGTAGTGTATAAATAACAAGTTGTGGAAGAAATTTTCTTATTTTGAAACTTTTTTTTTTTTCCCAATTGTGCTTGGTTTTGATTGTTCAGGATATATTAGGATGATGCCCTCTGGTACAATAGCTACAGTTTGTTGGGAGGGAATTTAAGAATTTGGACGTATCAGAATTTCATGTCTTCATGGAAAATAATTTAAAATGTGAAGGATCCGAATCAGTTGTATGTTAGTATTAATTAGATATGCCCAAGACTTCATATTTATCATTGCTCTTCAAGGAAACTGAAATTTTCAGTCTACAAGTGTATTTTGTTTTGTCGTTATTATTTAATATCAGATGTAGTTTGGTGGCTTTTTTTCTTTTTTTTTTTTATGCTTTAGTTCTCACAAATGTCTGGGATTTACTTCTCTTAAAAATTGGCTGAGATAATTATCATTTTTCTTGAAATATTTTAGTTACTGTAATTGCCATTTACACCCAGAATTATTTTTACGTTGGTCCTTGCTTTCCAGAGAACTGCAGTTCAAAATGCCATTAGTTCCGTTGCATGATTTTTAAAATTTTTTCATTTTTAGTAAGTTGTTTTTTTTTTTTTTTAAGCATTGATCAGTATAAAAACAAGTTAATGTATTCTTTTAATACTGAGAATTTCCATGACTTGTATATCCAAAGGGTACAAGCCATATTCCCCACCCCTGATCCAGCAGCACTGCGTGACAGTCGAATGAGAAATCTTGTTGCATACGCCAGGAAGGTGGAAGGCGACATGTACGAGACAGCAAACAATCGGGTAGGCATAAGTGTTTGTATGTTAATGTCCATTTATTTTGTGCTAATTTTTTATTCCAATTTATTCTCTGTGATTATTATTATTATTTTTTTTTTTTTTTTTTTTGTGTTCAGCATTGTTGCTGTGAAAAAAAAAAACAATTGTTTGTCATAGCTAATAGTTCACAGAATTTATGATTAGCGTGGTCTTGTCTTGTGATTTTGTACAATGAGAAATCATGAACTAATGTTGCATTTCCGTTTTGGCATGATTAGCAAATAATATGGATTCTTTTAATTTGTTTAATTTTCAGGGAGAATATTATCATTTATTGGCTGAGAAAATATATAAAATCCAAAAAGAGCTTGAGGAGAAGAGAATACAAAGGATGCGTCAGAATCCACAAAATGCCCAAGTTGCAGGAATGCAAGGGCAGATTCGGCCAGGGATACAAAGTAAGTCGACCATTTTCTCTCGTTAAAAAGAGAGAACTAATGGATGATGACTCAAATTTCATATTCCTAGTGTATTCATTTGCTATTGAGTTCTCCCATTGTCTCTCTGTTGAGTTTTAAAGGAAATTGTTGCATTTATTGTTTCTACATCATGGAGGCAGTCAACTGAATTTCTACATTTGGAACAATTAGTCTCATCCCATCCTTTCAATGCAGAATCTCTTACTGGCATGGAAGAGTTCAATGTAGCTGATGACCAGAGTAATTAGTATATTAAAGCTTCAGCTTGTAAGGTTATATAAGGGATGCTTAATTATGAGTTTATTTTTCAATTGTGTATGGGCGATTTCAGTATTTCAGAATTAGTTACTTCGTCAGTGATTTGCTTGTCACTTCTCTGTGATATGTAATTAAATGATCATTTTGTTGAAAGAAATGAGCCAAGTGAACTCGAAATTTGGCCAGCGATATCAGTTTTCTTAATTAATTTAATATCAAGTTCTTCATATTCTTTTTCCTATATTTTGATGTATTTGATTGGTTGCCGGTGGACAGTCGTCTTAATTTTAAGACAATTTTATAAATTGTTGGAAAAAATAATTATAAAAATGTTTCCTCACAGATGGTCCAAACAACAGTGCCATGTTCAACGACCTGAATAACATGCAACAACAACAACAACAACAGCAGCAGCAGCAACAACAACAGCAACAACAACCCCAGCAACAAACACCTCAAGGAGGCATGCAGATGCAAATGAATCGTTATCCCAATATAAGATCAACGCCACCCCCTGCAGGACAGGTACTTATTGTGCATCAGAGACGGGGTTGGGATTTTCCTTTTTCCTGTTTAGATTTACAATTTCCAGCCCATCAGCATGTACATTTACACTTCATTAACACTGTAATCTATTGATTCAACATTAAATCAAGGATGCATTATTGTTTCTGGAGATATTGTGCACATAAATTTGATCAAGAAGTTTGGTTGGTTTTCATTTTATTTATTTTTACCACCTCTGATAGAACTTAAATAATCAAAGATTGAATTTTAGGTGAAAATAGAACTGTTTTGAACATATGCAAGTGGTTTAATTTCCAGCTGTATTCAGAAATGTAAATTTATTTAATTTTTTGTTTTGTTTATTTGTTGTTGCTTTTTTTTTTTTTTTTAAATTATACCTCCATCGTGGTTTTGAATTTAAAGAAAAATGAGGCAAAATTTTGAGCGCATGTTTAGAAAATACAAAAATGTTGGTTTTGCGTCCGGCAGATGTCTGGTGTTCCCACCTCCACACCCATGACCATGAATGCTGCCCTGGCTGAATCTCAGCAGCAGTTCGATGCCATAAAACGTTCCCTGCCGCAGCCCACGGGTAGCCGACTCATGGTGCCCAGTGCCACCGTCACATCAACTCCCCACTCACAGCAGCAGCTCTTGCATCAGCAGCTCAATCCTCAACCTCAAGTTGCTCAGGTTAGTCTGTGCTTGCATTAGCTTGGGGTTTTTCACATGGACATGTTTGAAAATAAAACATCTGTTTATAAAAGTAAGGATTTTCCAGGGGACAAATAAAAATTTGAGTTTATAAATGTTAAGAATTTTCCTGTGCCAAAGTAAAGATAACACAGAAAGTGAAAGGGATACAAAGTAGGCTATAGAATTTTTTCACCGCCAATAATAAAATACATAATTCAAACCACATCGGCATATTTATTTTTATATTTTTTCTTTCTTGATTTGTACAGCAGTCTGCCATTCAGAATCATTTGAATTCTACTATGGCTGATCCATTGGTTGGGAATAATCAACGAATGAGTGGCACTCCGTCCACGGTGGGAGGCATACTAGACAGCGTTGTCGCCTCGACTGGTGTTCATGTTACAAGTTCCCAGCAGTCTCTTCTGCAACAGTTGGCCGGTGCTGCGGCTGCTACTCCAGTGGGGCAAACAACACATCTGACCATGTCACGAGCATCTCAGCCTAATGGACAGACAGCATCCAAAGATATGAATGTATGTATTATGTTTTTAGTGTGGTCTTTACCTAGTTGTTTTTTTTTTTTTTTAATATCTTCCCATTGTTTGCTTATTTATCAACATAGTTCTGCCAGTTTATATAATTTATTACTTTTAGTCTGCTTTTGCCCTTCATTTTTGGGGCAAATGGATGGCCATCAAATATAATGGAAATTATTAATATTATATGTTTTTCCTTTATGTGGGCTCAATTTGTATTATCAGGCATAAACTGGTGGTCATTTAGTTTACACGATGAATTTGAAACAGCATGGCATATCTTTTTTTTTTAAAAATTGGCATGGCATAAAGAAAGAAATTGTTAAAAAAAGAACTTGTAAAAAAAAGTATTGTCATCATCATTATTGCAATAATGGGTAATATTATGGATGTAAAGATTGTTAGGTTCTTGTGTTCCCGCTTCCACAGGCATTGTCACACATTAGATGTCAAGTAAAATTTGTCATGATCAAAACAGTTGCCCAAATCATTTGTTTTGGGTTTTGAGAAAGCCCAATATAACTCATTTGCCTTGGTGATCAGCACAAGACACATTATTTCTACTTCTTTGATGCTGAAATGGTAAAGTCTTGTGGTGTACTAGCACCATTTTAAGCATGCACTTTCTATGTAATTCAACCAGATATTAATTTATAAGTGGTCTTCATTTTTATTTTGAGAAAATTACCCAATAATCTCTATTTTTTTTTAATTTTCAGAATGATCATTTGCAAGGAACAGATGATATCTCCAAACAAGATTCATCTGCCAAGGAACCATCAGAAAGTGGTCAGAATCTTTCTAGTCTTCTCTCAGCTGCATCTCCTTCAACATTATCCTTGTCCACCGTCACCCCATCCATATCCAACACATCGACTACAATGTCTTCCATTCTTAGCTCAACCACACCAAAGACAGAAGTGAAATCAGAGCCAAATGCAGAGGTGAAACAGGAAAACGATACCAAGGAAGAAAAGATGGAGATGAAAACTGAAGCCGAGTGCAAACCAGAAATAAGTTCCGTGAAGGATGAAAATGACACGTCTAGTCCAAAGATAGAGAATATGGATGAGAATTCTCAGGCAAGCAACACAGAAGAGAAGCCAGTCGGAGATGCCTCAAACAATGCCTCATCTGCAGTAATACCCAAACCCAGGTGTAAGAAAGGTGAGTTGATATGTGTGTTTGCTTTTGATTTTTTGTTTCTTTGTAAAACCTGTCACTTTTTATAAAACAAAATTATACAGTAATAGCACTTATGTAGTGCTTATTCACAGACAAGTACAAGCTGTAAACGCTTTGCAAGTTATTGTTATTCCAATAGACCCAAAGGAAGCATACAAGGCAGCAGCCTATCAGGCACTCAAGTCCTTACCATGTAGCAGTAACACTGTCTCTACCATAGTTATATTACTTCAAATCTGATATAGATGTCAACAGTCTGTGATCATTTCTTTAAACTGTCTACGGTCTCTTTATTTTTCAGGTTCACATAAATCCAGGGCTTTTCTCTATCTGTATCACATCAATTACCTTGGGTTGTATGTAGATAGTTAAAAGATTTTAACCCTACTAGGAAAGTGATAGAATTAAAGTAAATGAATATCTTCTTTTAAAATTCTCCCTCCAAATTTGCGGTCACTAGATGTTTACTGAATACGCTTATATTTTGCATTCATTGTATGTTTATTTCCATAGTTCTCATAATAATGTCTACAGCAATTTAAATGTATTTGTTTAATGTATTTTCTTTCAGTATTTAATCCAGATGAATTGAGACAAGCACTTATGCCCGTTCTGGAAAAACTTGTGAAACAAGATCCAGAATCTATTCCCTTCAGGCAGCCTGTTGATCCTGTTATTCTTCAAATTCCGGTAAGGACCAGTTTTGTAGGCAATCTTTAGCTGATGCATAGTTTTATTTAAATGGCTTTTTGTCTGTCTTACAAGATGTCTCAGAATTCACTATTGGGGGGGGGGGGGGTCACTTTAAAGGCGAAATACATATGAGTAGAGTAAATGATGATTTATTGGTTGGTATCTCATGCTAAGTTGGCTGTATTGCTGTTTTTCTACAGGATTATTTTGATATTGTTAAAAAGCCTATGGATCTCCAAACAATAAGGAGGAAACTGGACTCAGGGATGTACAAAGATCCTTGGGAGTTTGTTGATGACGTGTGGCTGATGTTTGACAATGCATGGCTGTACAACAGAAAGACATCAAAAGTTTACAAGTTTGCTTTGAAGGTAAGTCCTGTGTTATCCTGTAGTCAGCTGAATTGAAATAGGTTTGTCTTTTTGAACATATCAGAGCAGTAAGGTAAAGGGAACATTCACTGTATTTGTGATAAGACTGCATTACTTGGAGATGGACATGTGGTTGATCGTTTTCCTGTAATGGATACCATTTTGGCTATTTTTCATCTCTATGGTCAGGGGCAGCAGATGAAAAGATGATGGGATATAATTATGGTCAGATGTTGACGAAGAATGCACTCAAAGAATTTTGATTAGATGATGATTGTATGTTCATCACAATCGCTAGAAAAGCTTGATCTCATATGTATTGTTGGAACCATTTGGAACAAAAATTGCCGGAAGCTTTTATCTTCCCTAGGGAGGAAGAAGCAAACATATTTACACTGTGCCTTATTTTCTCATTTCAGCTTTCTGAAACTTTTGAATCAGAGATTGACAGCGTCATGCAATCCTTGGGTTACTGCTGTGGACGCAAATATGTTTTCTGCCCGCAAGTTCTGTGTTGTTACGGCAAGCAGCTGTGTACAATTCCTAGAGACTCCATGTATTATAGTTATCAGAACAGGTTAGAGGCTTTTTTTTTTCTCTCTCTCTCTCTCCCTCTCTCTCGAGTTGTTGGGCCACAACTTTCTTTGTTTTTTTTATTTTTTGTTGTGTTGGTTAAACTTTGGTGCTGGAATTTTTTTTTTGACAGTTTCTCTCTCCCTCTCTCTCTAGTTGTTGGGCCACAACTTCCTTTGTTTTGTTTATTTTTTGTTGTGTTGGTTAAACTTCGGTGCTGGATTTTTTTTTTTGACAGTTAGTCATTAAAGCTCTGTCTTTAAAGTGTATTTTTTCCTTGTATATGTAATGCTATATATAATCAATTCATCAGTGGCATCAGTAAAGAAATTTTTTCTTGCACCAGAATTGAATGCAGGTTCTCTTTCAACTTTTGCAACTTTGGTAATTGTGTGTAAATAATTCCGTGATGTTGGCTGGAAATTGAGAGGTAAAATTATTAGAGCTGTTTAGTGAACTGCCATAGCCTGTGATTTGTGATATATTCACGAACATATGCATGTTTCTATTTCACAGATATGTCTACTGTGAGAAATGTTTCAATGAAATCCAAACAGAAGAGGTAGAATTATCAGAGGATCCCACACAACCGGTGACGTAAGTGCGAATCGTAATCTGTGCTTTATCCAATAATGTTGTTACATCAGTATTCTAACTCTTGTGTATGTTGCATTATTAATTTTTAGTTATATATTGAAACAAATGTTGAGAAATTTTACTCGTCTGCAAGTTTGAGATGATTAACTGATCTCTGGCGCATGTAAAATTTGTCTGTCATATGTGCCCCACTTGCCTGTTTCCATTAAATCCCATGCTGAAATTTCTATAAAGATGTCATGAATGCTGTTACAGTGACACCTTGAAGTTAAACTAACATAACGTTTTATATCACTAGTTTCAATGAGTGACACACTCTATAATCAAAATTCAGTGTGCGCATGTTTACATAAATACAGAAGGTGAAGAAAGGTTTGAGAAGAGCCCTCTAATGTATAAGAGAAATATTTTCCTAGATTAAGTAGCAGTTAAATTATTGAATTGCATCTGGTAGATGGAGCAGTCTTGCAAAAGTTCAGTGTCACATAAAATCTTGTGAGAAATAATTCAGTCAATGTTCGTTATAAAACAGATAATTTCGGGGTATTTTCCTTACTCCTTTATCTGAAACACACCTATTAAAATGCCTAAATAATTTTTATATTTATTTATTGAAATACAAATTCCCAAGCTCTGATAATTGGATAAAATTGATATGGCTAGGGCAAATTTTTAAAAATGTAGGCTTTGGATATATTTTTTTTTTTGTGTGCAGAAATCCGAAGGTTTGCAATATTAGTTCCTGGTTGAGTTGTATATTTTAGGAAGCTTTAGAAAAATGCTCTGTTATCATAGCTATCACATCCCATTTTTTCTACTGCAGGAAAATCAGGAAAGACCAGTTTGAAAGAGTGAAGAATGATCAGTTGGATTACGAGCCGTAAGTCATTTGTTTGTTTCTGGGTCATGGTGGATTTACTGATGCTATGAAATTTATATGCAGTCAAGCAAACATCAAATTAGATTACTCAGCAGATCTTGTGTTTAGAGACAATTTTAATACAAAATCAGTTGTAATTTAAGTTATAAATTATTTTTTTTTTAATAGCAATAGTGAAACACGTAATGTTCCATGTTTTAAATCTGAAATAATAGGAAATTTAACAAGATTTATTGAAGTTTAATTGTAATTCCACTAACAGCTCAATATAATTGTGCAATTTTACTCAGCCTATTATTTTTCTTGTTTCCAGATTTGTGGACTGCAATGAATGTGGGCGAAGGTGGCATCAAATTTGTGCATTATGGTTCGAATCAATTTGGCGTGAAGGGTAAGTGAGTTTGCCATAGTATGAGAAAGCAGCTGTGGGGACGAATGAATATTTCGAAGAAATAGCACACCTGCCTAAGCTTAGTTGAAGGCAAATGATAAATTTTCAGTTGAAGAAAATAGAGATTAACATTCGTAGTTTTTGTTTGTTTCTTTTTTGCCGTTGTCTTCTGGTTTTTGTATTACAGTAACACCCATGCACTGTCTTTCTTTCTTTCTCTATCTCTCTTCTCTCTCTCTCTCTCTCTTTTTCTCTCACTTTAAACATTTTGATACATATAACTATGTTTCATGTTTATTTCTATTCTGAATGTTTTTGTGCAGGTGGACTTGCGATGCTTGTCACAAGGCAAAAGGGACAAAGCGAAAGGAAAACAAATTTACAGCCAAGAGTAAGTTTCATGAGCATTGATCTTCACTGTTATAATTTTCCTGTATTTTTGGTAAATGCATTGACCACATATTTATACTCCTGTTAATTTTTAACCAGAAATTTCCTGCCTGTGGTTGGTAGACTGGCTGATATTTGAAATATATTGAACACAGTATGTAAAGGATGTAATACAAGTTGTTAAGTAGCAAAATATTGAAAGTGTCTTGTAGTGATGTCTATCGCTAGGTCTTAATTTTATCTGCTGAACTTTATGTATATGTGGACTAACAGTTATCATACTGTTGTTACTCTATTGTTTTTCTATTGTAATTTGCAGAACTTCCAACAACAAAACTTGGCACCTACCTGGAGAATAGAATAAACAATTTCCTTCGCAAGAAAGACACCCAGTCAGGTGAAGTCACAATCAGGGTGCTCTCAAGTTACGACAAGATGACAGAAGTGAAGCCATTGATGAAAAAGAGGTACGTATTTTGTCTTTTTTTTTTTTTTTTTTTTTAATTGCCAGATTAGAACATACACAGTTCATTTGGCCATCACACATTTTGTGGCCACCTTAAAGGTGGCAATCTTGACAGAATATTAATATTCAGATTGGAAATAGATTTTGCATTTATGAGTAAAACTTTATGTCACATTGTCAAGCATGTGTTTTCATTCTACAATGTGGATCATACCATATGTGTAATAAACATGATATTTAGTTAAAATGGATTTAAAATCTCTCTCGCCGACCCGATAGTATTTGTTGTGCCAGGGTTTTATTTCAAGACATGATGATCAATATAGGAACATTATATTTTCATTTGCAATGTATATAACGTATTTCTCAAATTGAAGATGTCTTTAATTTTTGCAAAGGTTGTTTTTAAAGGCATGATTTTCCACATTTAGTACAGGTTGATCCATTTTTCACAGAATAGATTACAGATGTGAGCATGTGACAGTTTGCAAAATTCTAGGTTCATACAGACTGGTGCTATTTATTGCATTTTTTTTCTTTCTTTTTTTTTCAAACCAGATTCAACGATGAGGTCCCAGAGGCATATCCCTATAGAGCAAAAGCAATGTTTGCTTTTGAAGAAATTGATGGAGTTGATGTGTGTTTCTTTGGCATGCATGTACAAGAATATGGTTCCTCTTGTCCTGCTCCAAATACAAGGCAAGTTGATGACCATCTCTTGTTATCACAACAGATTTTAATAAATTTATATAAGTAGAGATAATCATAAGAGATACGTGTATAATGACAGAGATTATAAGTAAGTGAGATGCATGTGAAAACTGTTTGCATATAAAAGCAGTGATTTAATATCAAGATTAGAAATGTGAAATAAGAGTTACATCTATAGGTTGAGAAAAAGATGCCCTGTGTTGCAACGAATCCAAGCAAGGATTTTATTTCTCTGAAATCATTCCTGAGTAAGTGGCTTGTACTATTTACCACCCATAGCTCCTCAGTAATCTCCCAGATAAGAGAGAATATGGTTAATAAATGTGTAATAAGAAAGCAGATGCACCAAGAGATGGAAGATGAAATTCCACCAATGGCAAGATTGTATGGGGAGAAAGGATTGGATAGAAGGAGAAAAATGGGAAGGGAGGGGAACTGGAGGAGGAATTGTGAATAGGCTGACAAGTTAAAGGCAGCTTGTGTCATTCAAAAATACTTGGTGTTTCATGTGAAGTTATGTATTAAAGGGCTTTACGCAGGTCCAGAATTAACTCTTAATTAAATTCTTTAACTTAAAGAATGCAAACCAGCATTTTTTTTTTTTTTCCCTTCTCTAGTGGTTTGCACATAACTTGAGACATAACGTGATGCAGCTAATTTTCTTGTATTCTGTGTTACAGGCGAGTGTACATATCATACTTGGACAGTGTCCATTTTTTCCGACCACGCAATCTGAGAACAGCTGTTTATCATGAGATCCTCATAGGGTATTTGGAATATGCCAAGCAGTTGGGATATGTCACTGCCCACATCTGGGCTTGTCCACCGAGTGAAGGAGATGATTACATTTTCCACTGTCATCCACCAGAACAGAAAATACCAAAACCCAAGAGACTGCAGGATTGGTACAAGAAAATGTTGGATAAGGCGATTATCGACCGTGTTGTAGTTGACTACAAGGTAAGGTCTTTCTTTTGTTATGTCCCAGGCAATCGGGCATTTAACAAGTGCAATAGATATGTCATCGTAAAGGAAGACTTGAAGGAAGCAAAATGTGAAGATCTTATGAAAGAGCTTGTCTGATAAAAATGTCGTAGGTTCTGTGACATCTGTTTATCAGTGCTCTTAGCCAGCTAGTCAAGGAGATGTTTGTGTGTGTGTTTCTGTCTGTCTCTGCTGAGGAACATGAATTCCCCCCCACCCACCCCAATAAATTGTAAGTTACATGCGTATGTTTGTGATCTAAAGATTCATCTTAGACCCTTTTGCCAAAACGTGGGACTTAAGTAGGGTCACAGAGGTGCTAAATTCAAATGTCACCAAACAATTTCATTTTTGGCATATATGAGCACTACCATTACCTGCATAGTTTCACCAAGTGCAAGACCTGCAAGATGCTTGGTTGTAAAGATATTGTACTGTAAGTTAC
>JBCEWB010098424.1:0-12216 GCA_039654565.1 Peronia peronii
TGCATCATTTCGACGTGAGGATTTCTGTTGTGATTTCTCCACCATTGTGTTGTCTCATCCGCATCCACCGCCTGATCACCACTTATTACATCACGACAAACACTCTTCAACATCCAGGAAGGAAGTTCGTGACAGACACCTGACCTCTGTTCATAAACTATTTAACACCAGGTGAATGATTGACATCGGACAATTTGTCCCATTTTTTGTCATGTTGAGTAACTATTTTAAGTTTGTTCCCCTGATGGTGTCACGGGCTCTGAAAAAATCAAGGAGAAAGGAAATTTTATTTTTGTCAAATATGCTTGTGTTGAAATACTACAGTTAGGTTTGCTTCCATGATTGAATAACTGTTCATACTTTTGTTTCTATGATGGTGTAGTGGACCGACTGAATGCTGGCCCTTGCAGAGAGAACACGCAAAAAGTTTTGGAGAAGGAAGGTTTTGTTTTGGCACATGCATTATTTTACTGTTTTACATTTCTTCCTCTCAACTTGGGTCAGCTGAGTGGTGTCAGGCTATCTCAGAGAGAACGCTTGGAATTCTTTAGAGAAAAAAGTTTGTCGTACATAACTATGCTGAATGGCTCATTTAAGTTTGTTTCCATAATTGAATAACTATCCTTGCTTTGTCTTCATTGTTCTGTAGGGAATGCGGGAGCTCGGCGAGAGAACAAAAAGAAAACATGGGAGAAAGTGAGCAAGATTGAGGAGAAAGGCCTGAGCCTGCTGGTCAAACAGACTCTGGGCAAGCCGCTATGTAAGGGGGAACAAATGTCCAACTGGGAGAAACGGCCACTTCGAGATACGCAGATCAAATATGCAGGTATGTTAGTTATAGCCATCAGTTGGATGCAGGTGTATCAGATGTCAGAGTTGTCAAATTTCCAAATTTAACCTATTGCTAGTTAAGGTCAAGGGCAGTCCGACCCCTCATTCTACTAATTCAAGGGAAGTTACTCTAATTCACAAATGATAAGTTCACATTAAAAAATTTTTTTTGAAAATACTATTACATGAAAATAAAAATACACTGCACCAGTAAATCGGGGAATGATTGCACTTTAATTAGATACTAAATATGCATGTGTAAAGACATATCTTTATGTATAAAAGAAATTATGAAAGTTGACAAAAGTGAAAAAAGGCATTTTTACCTCTGGTCATGTTCACTGTCTAAATCATCATCAGAGTCACTCTCATCTACATCATTATGCCTCACTTCAGTGTCAGGTACATCAGAATTGTTATTTTCACTATTAAACTGTGCTAAATCTTGTTGGTTCCACAAAGAACTCACAAAATCAAAAGCCATTATGATCATTTTGATTGGAAATGTAAACACAAAGGAGCAGTATTTTCAAAAAAATCACAGCACCTGAACCTTTTGTCGGATTCATGTGCAGTAAAAAGCCACTTTCACTTTCAGTATCATAGATTCTTGGGAGATACAGTAACTTGACATAGCTAATGTGTTTCCAGCCAAAAATGAGTTTGAAAACAAACACGTCATTTTGGCATTCTAGTGGGTGCATCCGGGCACATTAGAAAGACGGGGCTTGTGTGTCAGTGGATACAACCAGGTGCATTAACGAGTAATGGGTTGGTAGAAAAATAGGCATTTGCCTATCGTCAGGTTCTTTACGGGTCACAGATTTTTTTTTTTATCTTTTACGGTCAAATGTGCAGCTATATCAATTATGATGGACATTAGACCTCATACTTTAGAAAGAAAATAGACTTTTTTGCTGTCATGATTTTGTTTGCTGGCCAGGGATATTTTTGTCTTTTACAGAAAATATACTTTGATTTGTTGCATCCTACTGCAAAGATATCGTGAGGAAAAATGAATGTTACATTCTATATATGTCTTTCAATCTTTTGGTGAAGGTGATCTCGAAGGGAAAATGAAGGCTGCAGTGTTTTTTTGCTTATAGTGAGATTGACATTAGAACCATTCGAGATGAAGTGGATGGTATGACACAACTTTTTATGAAAGCTGAAACTATAGTATAATGTGTTAGGTGTCAGAAAACTTGGCAGAATAAGTACTGGGATATAGAGACGTCTCATAATATTATATGAAATTAGAAAATGTTATACTATAAGCTGACAAAACTGTATGGGTAATTATTACAGGACCTACCAACAGGGCAACGACACAGCGGTATAAGAAGTTAGGGAAAATAATATTTTAAATTTATGAAACCTGTCATGGCATTATGAGAAATTAGATTCTGAAAATTAAATTCTGTAGGAATCAGAATGGAAATGAGAGAATAAAATAGAACTACATATTATTGGGAGAGATTGACTATTCCTGACTCAGCCTGATTGTTTCAGATCTTCTCAATGCTCTTCAGTATTAGCACAAAAATCAATTTTCAGGACTTTGAACATTTTGAGAAGTAAAAATTGTTATAGGCCAAGTCATTTGATGAATTATGCCATTATGGCTCTGCCGAAATAGCACATAATTCTGTTGGTGCATGTCTTTTCTTAATGCCATTATCTGATAGCCCTCATGCCCAGGAGTGCCATGAGACATCTGCTGTACTTTGGCATGTCAGACTTTTGCCGTTACCATAGGGCAGGGGTGTCCACACTCTTTGCGAAGTGGGCCAGATTTGGTGAGGTGAAAATAGATGAGGGCCGACCATTCAGCCTGACATTCTTTGACTCGTTGGCATTCAATGTCAGTGATCCATCTAATGGAATTCTTATTGCAAATAGTATACTAACTTTCATTTCCTCATATAGAACGCAAATAAATCTATACAAAGCTTTTACCAAAATCACACTGGCATTTCATATTTGAACACTACATAAAATGATGAGAAAGTCTGACTGGAAAAAAAAAAAAAAAAACTTTCAGGAAGATTAAACGTATCTAGACTCATTTGAAACATCACAAAGGTTGCGGAAATTTGAACACGGGCTGCAATTGGCCTGGGGGCCAGACTTCGGAATGCCTACCATAGAGCAATGACCATATGCTTTCTAACCTGTGGTCCCTCTCTCCCACCCCTCAGCGATGGATGCCTATGTCTTGCTGGATGTGTACAATGACTTGGTCAGTCGTGGTCAAGCTCTGGGTCTCAGCAAGAAGGAGCTGGAGCCACCGGTGACTCTGAGGATGAAGACTCGAATGGATAGAAAGAAAGAGAAAGCAACAAGTGCTCAGAAGTCTCGCATTGCTCGATCTGTGAGTGGCTGTTTCTGTTTCACATTGGATTCATTAATCCTTATCCGCTAGAATTGTATAGGTCACAAGTGCATGATAACTTGATTACAAGGGAGATTGTTCTTTTTTCGTAATCAGCCCACTCATTCTCTTAACTAGATGCAAGTACTGTTAGACAAGCATTATAGAAAATGAAAATAATCACTTTTTTTTTCTTTTATAGGAAATATTGAAGCATAGAAAAAATACAAAAAGGTATTCGAGGAAGCAGAAAATATTTTCGTTAACCTTAATTAAATACAGAGGTGGCTGAATTTGATATTTCATCCTGTGATGTTTTTACTATGGTGCAGAAGCAACAGGCGATCATTCCATCAGGTGCAGTTATCCCCCCTGGAGACCTGCGAGTGGTTTGCGACACTATGCTGCAAGGTCTGGGCAGCCAGCTCCGTACCTGTGGTGTCGATACCCTCATCATGAGCAATGTGCAGCGACATGTCGATGCTGTTCAGGTAAGCCAAACTGGCAATCTTTTCACATACCACCCATGTCATTTGAAACAGCCATACACTTGAATAATTTCTTCAACGACTTTTCCAGGAAGTCTATTCTAACCAAACATTTATCTTATCATGAAAATTTTGCTATGAATTTGAGGGGTAGTGCAATTGTGTCTGAAAATCATATGAACTACTAAAGTTGAAATGTATGTCTCTGTGGAATTGTGAAGATTTATAAAACACTAAATCTCTTTGAGTGAAAGTGATAAATAAATTTGCAAACTGTATGATGATTATTATTATTATCTAGCCGGAAGCTCAGCCTGCACTACAGTGCATGATTAATGAACAAAATAAACCTTATACTTCATCAGACTAAGCCTTTCCCTGTTTTTTTGTTCTTTTTTGTTTTGTTTTGTTTTGCTTTGAAAAGTGGCCCAAATTGTTCTGATCATTATTTTTAAAACTTTTATTGTTATTATTATTATACCTATTGATATTATTATTCTTTATGTATTTATTTTTTATTGAGGTGAAAGAAGAGGGTGCATGTTGGCCGGCTTTTGAACTATTAATATGTTTGCCTAGCTTATACGTCTATGATAGCTTAACTGCACTTTAAGCCTTATTCTGTGTTATTTATGTCGACAGACCAGCAAGAGAGAAGGTCGCATTGTCCTTACCTCAGGGAAAGCATATGACCAGGTCAGTGTCAAGTTTGCTCGTCTGTCTGGCTCCTGGGCCAAGATATAAATTATTGACTTAGGAAATTAATTGTCTTAATAAAGACAAAATATCTTTGCTTTCACATAAATCAAGATAAGATTAGATAAACTTCAATTGTGATCAAAAAAAGTAAATTGCTTTAACTGTTGACAAACCACAGTGTACATGGAACAAAAGTTCACATGTGAAAGACTTAAAATATCTTGGATTTCTGTAGAAATAAGTTGTTAAAAAAAAAGCAAAAAATGTATTGTAATCAGTATAGATTGCGTCTCACTCAGACAGATAAAATTTTGCTGGGCAGACTGATAATTAAACTCATTGTAACAGGTGTAATTTATGATTATCATAGGATAGGGATAAACTGTGTTAGTCACAGTGACCTCTCGATCAGAGAACGACTGGACTTTGTGGAATCAGTATTATTATTTCGTCAGTTCGGTGTTATCCATGCATCTGTTCAGTTTGTCCCATGTGTCGAATGGTCTTGTTCCAGATCCGTGCCAATGTTGGAGACAGAATGTGCTACTGTGTCCCACATGACTTAGGGGCGAGAGAGCAGTGTTTGGATGTTCTGCGCTATTTCAATGTCAAGGTCACCAAGAATGACATCTTCAGTCGATGTTCAGTAAGTGGACATTAAACACTGGGCATGTGTATTTGTATTCAGATATGACCATCATTAACAAATACGGAGTGCCTATTCTTGCCCTATAGCCAGACTACTAGGAAGAGTTAGAGTGGACAGAACAGGATTTCAAACAATGATGAATAAAATGGATTTGACTTTAGGACAACCTTTATTTTTATAAGTTGTACGGGTTTTTTTTTTTGGGGGGGGGGGGGGTTGTAGGTCTTGTTTTTTTTTGTTGCTGTTTTTGTGATATTGTAGCTGTGTTCTAGCACGCCTTTCAGTCACCTGCAGATGGCTATTTTGGCAGATTTTTGTGCCATTGGTGGTTTGTGAGATATTTCATGGCATGAATTTTTCTCTCCACAGGCCTGTAACAGCAAAGACTTTGCGACACTCCCCAGCTGCGATATGAAATGTTTGTACATGTACAACTTACAACAGAAGCAGTGCAGTGCCATGCGAGGGATGGCAGGAGGCAGGGATGGGGAGGTTGGCACGAGCCCCTCACTGTATGACATTGACCAGGAGACAAGGACAAAGTTTGTGACACATGGCATCGATCCTGCCACCATCACGTTTTTACATAATGGAGTCGGCATCCAGGTAAGTTTCTCTGATATTTGCAGGGATGTCAAACTTCAGACTTTACTATCACCGACTTTCCTACTTTTGGCCAATCTTCTGACTTTTGCTGAGTCCAAAGGCAATCGTAGTTTCATAATGATTTTTAATGCTGTACAAGTTCCTCACGATAATGGTAAAACCGAAAGGTGATAGACTTTTACCCATGCTCTACACAAGATTCGAACTGCTGTTTGGCAGCTGATTGAAGATCGAGAATGAAGCTTGTAGCGCAAGGTTCCTCACACCTGGGAACATGCAGTCGAGTGGTGACATGAGAGTTGTTGATGGAAAATCGGCACATCAGAGACAACATCTATCAATATGCTCATGGTCTTAGGAAGACTAATGTAATAGAGCAGCTGTTTGTGATCGAGATCAAGTTACGTGTGATGACAGCACTGCCAGTGGGATCTTGCAACTTGAACTTTAAGAGTTCTTGAATTTTCACAAGTTGTGTCATTTTATAACGCTACTCCTAGCATCCTGTAAAAACTTGCAAAATTTCTCTCAAAGTAATGCAGACTTCTGGCATGAACAGAATAGATTTTTCTAAGTGTCTTATGTAACCGGATAGCGTTCAACCACAGTGATAATAAAATATCCGGGGGGGAAGGGACGGGAGTGAAATTTTCCGACCTCTTCATGGAAAACAGTTGGACATCTCTGTGTTTAGTATACGATGGGGCTCACAGACAACAAGATATCTGACACTGTTTGTGACAATCTTTGTTTTCTTTTCACTGGTGCCATCCAAGTGTTGGAAGGATCCAAGTGTAATACTGGCAAAGGGATTTATACAGTTAACCATCTCAAATTGAACACAGCTTAGATTCTAGTGAGCTGATTCCTGCAGGTGACAGAAATTGTATAGAGGATTATTTTTTTTTAAAAAGTCATCTCTTGAAAAAAAAGGAGGGATCAGTCAGGACATTACATGTTTGTGATAACAGTTATAATAATAAACATGCGGTAACCTCAGAATGAATTTTCTACTGCATTTTTTTTTTTTTTTTTTTATCATAGAGATATTGCAGATTTTCATCCTGTATTGTATTTGTGATTGCTGTGACTTTAAATCATTTCCTATCATTTTGCCAGATTTGCTCTTCTTTATGTGTTGGTTTTCTTAAAATTATTGACCCAAAAGGAAAGCAAAGTAGAAAGGTACATAATTCACTAGACTAATAATAATGATATTAAATAGAACATAAATGCGTTCTGTAACCAAATCCCAGCATCCTGTGGTTGAATAATACTTCAATAGGGAAAGAAATGTTATAGTCCCTTATGGAACTATTATTTTTTTGTCTGAGACAAGAGTAGACCATCAGATGTTTTGTATGACACATGACTAATGACTTACAGGGTATTAGTACTGAAAGATAAAAACAGAGAATCATAAGTCCTAATATGAATAAAAATTTTGCTTTAATTAAGACTTTTCTCTGTTCACAGGTGGAGACGGTGCCCAAACCAGAAGTATTCTCAACTATTAACACATTTTTTGTGTGCAGTACATGTGGGAAGGTCTTCTGGGAAGGTTCTCACTACGACAACATTTGCACCCAATTTGAAAATATTTTAAACTTGCACTCACAACCTTTAGGTCCAGGAGATCTGCTTGACGAAGACGAAAATAGCGGGGACGAGTATGACAATGGTGACAACGATGCTTTAAGTGAGGCCAGCTCAGAAGGCCGATGGGTGGTTCAGTAGTGATGTCAGTATTTTAAAGGTGTGGCTGGACATGTGTGATCTCAGTCCTGGGTGTGTCTAGAGTCAAGAGTTTGCCTTTAAATGGCTTTCCAAGTAGCTTATGATCTACAAGTAGTAGGAAAGTACCAGGCTCATAATGCCTTTCTGCATATTTTGTCATTTCTTGATGTTGAGAGGAAACAGGTCTTGCAGCCAGTCAGAATGAGCTGTAGTAAACAGAGAAATTGAGAGCTGTATATGACTCAAGTATCTGATATCAATTTATTTTTATGTTATAAAAAATTAAAAATTCATCTCAAGACAAGAAGATATTGATCTTATAGGCGGATTATAAGTAAATCAAGAAGTGAATATATATGGATTTATATGCTGAGCTGCTCATGTTCAAAATTTTTGCCTGGTTTTATCCATTGCTGGGAGGTCAGCCTGTCTCTTGAGTTTATGTCTATGGCTACAGTCAGGCTAGCTCAAAACTTTGTTCACCACATGACAGTGTGTGACTTGAGATTTTATGTGACAGCAATAACTCACTTCAGTGGAAACTTGACATACGATTCATTCTGACTGGCTGCACCACAGATCTGTTGTAGCAACTCTGCTACACTGGCAATATCTAGTGGCATTGTCAGCACTGAGAGACTGTTTGTGATATGAAAATATTAAAAAGCGAGCATGCTTACAGTTTTGTCTACTAAATTGACAGATCTAGTCCAGTTCAGTGCACTCTCCACATGAGCCTTGTAGAACTGGCAAATTTGTGTGACTGATTGATATGAGTGAATGATACAGTTCTCTAACTGGAAGATAGAAATGGTGGAGAACAGAATGTTCAATAGTTGCAGTTGCTTATTTGTCAGGTCTAGTCCTGTTTGATGCCATCTCCTACAAGAGCCTGTTAGAAGAGATAATTAATAACCTGTAACTGACAGGCATGATTCTGTGACTATAGGATGAAAAGAATGGAAATGAATAGGCTGCACAGTTGTACTTACCAAGTTGATATAAAGTCCGGTGGGGAACCACTCACTATAGGAATCCCTTGAAAGAGACATATGTTTGTGTGAGTGATAGATATGGCTTTCTCACTTTGAGATGAAAATAATGAAAATCAGTTAAATCCACAGTTGTACTTGCTGAGTTGTCAGGCGGACTCTTCGGCGACAAGCCTTTTGAAAGTAACCCATGTTTGTGTCAGTGATAGGTTTGGTGCTTCGAGCTGAAGGAAATGAAACCAGTAAGCCAGCAGCGAAGTTGACAGGTCTAGTCAAGTCAGGTACTGTTCACCTGCAGGAGCTCTATAAGATAGACAAAAACCCATGTGTGTGAGTGATATGTGAACCTCAGGTCCTCATGTCCAGGCTAAGAAAATGCGAAAGTGTCAGTCTGATATTTTGTGGTGATTTGTTTCGCTAAATTGTTCCATATTTAGTTGATTTTTTTAAACTAGAAAACATACTGTTCAGTATATGCTTCACTTATTGTCTCATCTAAATTTTTCTTCATCTTTCTTGGATGGCATAAATACATGACACAACATCCAACTTAATATATATTTTTAAAAAATTTCTACTGGTAGAATAAATATAGGTTAAAAATATTTTGTGCACGTACATTGCACACTAGTATGTTTTTTTTATTAATAGTGATTGACGCAGAGGTTGAAAGTATGTATATATATATATGTATTGCGAAAATGTCATTCATGTTGTGTATTGCACGAAAGGTATTTCATGTGTGATATTGGTTGTGCTGCTTAGATTGGAATGTGTCTCTTTTTTTTTCTCTGTAAATGTGCACAAGGATGCCTTTATTCTCATCTTTGAACAGTACATTGGAGAGAACTGTGCTAGAATGAGCATTATTTGTCCACTTTTGATTGAGTTTTGATTACATTAACCTCTTCATTGCTAGCAACAGTATGACTGTGAGTGTTTTTCATATATGGGAAAACTTACGTAGTACTCCATTACATCCATAGTCAATTCACCACCAACCACCCCCTTTTCCCCCTTTGATCTGCTATTTTGACTACTGATCGGCATTTCACTTCTCGACTAGAATCTTTTGACAGATGCCACAAGCTGAGATTGGCAGATAATCCATTGAGTGAGAACCCAACTGAGGTGCATAGTTTGCCTGTTCATGTAACCTTGAGTAACAGTCAGTGCTTCTGACTTTCTGCGAAAAAGTACAGAATGGACACTAGAGGACTTGCTCAGGGTGGGTGTGACTGGTGTGAGTGAGGGCCTAGCAGTGGTCAAGATCGACTGCATCGCTGATGCTCAGCACGGGACTGCAAACTGGTGCAGCAGTGAATCTGTTAAATGTCACATTAAGTATGAGTTTTAGAGACAGCCACTCACAGGCACAAATAGAACTGATAGATTCTGTCTCTTACTGAATCAGCTATCAGCTGCATGTTGAAGCATGCACTATGATCTGTTCAGTTTTCTTTCATTGATATGTGAATTGCATTTCTGGCCAAGAGGTTGTGGAACAATTTTTGTATCTTTCTCATGATGATGAAATATTCTCCATATAACTGGAGAACTAAGAATATCGTCACAAAATAGTTAACTTTATGCATGTTATAATGAATGAAATTTTTAAAATGATATGATATTACATATTTTATAAGAATTTCAGTTTGTTTAAGAATTACACTTCATTTGTTGATAATAGTTTTGTACATTTCTTTTTTCTGCTTTTCACATTTGTTGTTAGGTTGTGATAATTTCTTTAATTTGACCGTAGAAAACATGGCATGTTTGATTTTGTTTCAGTAACTGTTAAACTTGATGTCGTACACATATCTTTGTAGGAATGAGAGGTCACTGGGAATTGTTTTTGGCCAATCTTATTACTGGCCTTTATAAGACTCGAGGGGTGATGAACAAGATTTGCAAAGGGAAAAAAAAACCAAATTTTCTTCTTGTTGCCATTTAAAAGATTGATCACAAACAAATGTGTTAAATTTATTGGGATATTCATAAGAAGAAAATATTTTCCTTTACGCCATGAATTGTTCAGAATTTTTCAGGATATATGTTTCGGACAGAGGTCGAGTGATTTCTCCCTTCTTTTCACTGTTTGTTCAGTGTTCTTTGTGTCTGTCCGAGGGAAGACAGTTGTAATGAAACTGGTCAAAAACAATCCCCATTAAGAAGCTTTTGTAGTAAGTTGTAGTTTTCTGAGTTTTTTTCTCCACAACAGAATTGTAAATTTGATGATCTGATAACTATGTGTTCATGAATCTTCTGTTCATTTCATATCTCCTGTATTTTGTTACTATGTGTGCTTTTGTTTCACAATCTGGAATTTTGAGAGGGCGGTGACAAGTTCAAGGCTGTTGACTCAGTGTGATGAACAGTCCATCGGTTTGCTGTGCATTTGCGCCCACATCGATAACTCTTAAAAAAAAACATGATAGAGCAAGATGAACAAACAAAAGGAATGAAAGTGAACAAGTTATAAGTGCCGCAATGTTTACAAATCCATTCCCAGCGATTAATTTGATTGATAGGTCTAATTTTAAACTGGTTGCAACAGCTAATTCATTTAGAGATTTGCAAACTAAGGAGTACAAAAATAACATACAGTCCCATAATTTTTTGCTTTCTGTAGTTACGTTACGTTCTATATATGTCTTTCAACCTCCTGGCGGAGGTTATCTCGATGGTTCTTTGTTAAAAAAAAGAAAAAAAAATCCTGTCTTAAAAAATCCTGTCTCCACTTTGGACCAAAAAAAAAACAGAAAAAAAACAACAAAAAAAAAAAGAGAAAGAAAACAGAAAAAAAACAAAAAAAGAATCCGGTCTTGACTTTTGAGAAAAAAAAAGTGTTTAAAAATCCTGTCTTTAAAAAATCATGTCTTCACTTTTGGGGGAGGGGGGGGGGGGAATCGCCAGCAGACTGCCTATCCAGCTACTCCCTATTCTAATTTTTTTTTTTTTTTAAGGGGGTAAGCGGGTGAAAATTTCAGATTGTTATTTCACTAGACTAAGAAGAGATACTTTGACATGTTGTTATATATGACTGGGAAAGATGTTTTTCACTTTCAGATTTTTTTTTAAAATGATAGTTTTCATGGAAACGGCGGCCATCTTGAAAAAAAACACTAATCGTAGAGTCTTAAAATTTCAAAAACTACTTTATCTACAGGGTTATTTATGGTGTTAAAACTTAGTTTACGGTCATATTGAGGCAATGAGGTGGTTAATTTGCCCTTTTACACTTATCTTTATTTATATAAATTTTTCAAAATTTTAAAATCTTTTTTTTTAAAATTAAAATCTCAAAAAGTATACGCTCAAATTTGGCACACACATTCTCTGATTGTTAATCTGGGCAATAGGCTGTTTGGTATGGCTATACTCAGTAGTAAAAAATTTTGACAATTTTCTTTTTGTTTTACAACCTGTATTTTATTGGTTAGCATTAAGTGTCAATTTTTGAAAAATTTATATAAATAAAGATAAGTATAAAGAACAAAACTAACCACCTTATTGCCCCAATATGACCCTAAACTAAGTTTTGACACCATAAATAGTAGATAAAGTAATTTTTGAAATTTTAAGACTCTATGATTAGTGTCTATTTTCATGATGGCCGCCGTTTCCATGGAAACCATCATTTTAAAAAAAAAATTTGAAAGTGAAAAACATCTTTCCCAGTCATACACAATAACATGTCAAAGTTTCTCTTCTTAGTCAGGTGAAATAACAAGTCTGAAATTTTCACCAGCTTACCCCCTGAATTGAAGATGTGTGTTTATTGCTTTTTATTTGTTTTCTATTCTACTTCAATATGGCCCCTATTACTATTTCTCTTTG